>JAYESA010000015.1:5790122-5825019 GCA_036927795.1 Iris macrosiphon
ACTAGTTAGGTCCACTAACACAAATCCAAAATAATAAACTAACATCTAACAATAATTAAATAATATAATAAATAATTATACAATATGCATAATATTTAATTAATTATGAAATGATCAAAATATCCTCTCCTAGAAAATGTGGTAGTGACAACTATAGTCTGGGTAAACGGTGATGCTTGCATCGCAGGTAGCGAGCCTCGCTACAAACTTTTGCCTCACCCGTACTGAGTTGCTAGCACGACTAATTGTTGTTCCGCCCGGGACGAATCGGCCCCGGTGTCCCGGCGACCGTTTGCGTGAACCATATACCTTGTGCACAAGTTGTCCATGACCATTGACGATCTAAACACTAAGTTAACATACGAAGCATTTCAAGACATCAATATGAACATAACTACTTTAGCATAGTGCGATGGCATAGTCTACTAGCTGATATGATCAAATCACAAGTTATGTACTACCCATTGAACAGTTATAGATGAATAAGTTTTAACTACAACTGAACACAAAATAGATACATGTATAGCGAACAAGCATGCAACAATACGACCGTATAGAATTTATGTGACAAGCATTAAGTGTTTCAAGTCTACTTCTTCTTTTATCTTGACTCAATTTTATTCTTTTGGTATCGTTGATCGGAACGCACAAATGAGTCAAATTATTAGGAATGAAGACTTGGAAGAAGGGCACAATTTGGGAGTAAGGCCACTCACAAGTTGGTGAATCAGGGGAGAGAGAAAATAGAGATCTCCAAGACTCCACTTGCGTATCGCCTACATGATCACCTGCACGCACCAACAAATGATCAATATCTCATGCTTCAGTCTCCAAGGGCTCGATACGAAATACGAAATCCAAAGAACGAAGATAATAAAATCCATCAAAACCATTCAAGAAAACGCAAGTCACAAAACCAACAAGAAAGCAACCAAGCGGCATAAAAAAATAGGCAAAGAAACCAGCGCAACGGAAATGCCCCTCTCGACTCTGCCGCCGAGTCATTCCATGAGGCATGATCCGATGAATGTGGGACCTGATTCCGAAAAACCCAATCCATAATGAGGAAAGGATCTTGATTCAATCTGTCCCGATCGAACGATACCAAGTATATCTTAGTCGTACTCCCCGAATAGGGTGAACGAGGCGCTACAGTCACATCGGTCACTTCCCTGACACGACTAGTCACGTCAGTCACTTTTTTGAATTTGCATTTATTGCCTGTCACTCATTTGTCCCGAGGAGTGGACTTTGCCATGATCCATGCGTCTCGTGTTCCATGCGGCCATCTTCTTTCATGCGGCCAGTGTGCTGCATGCGGCCAGCTTACTCCATGCGCCTATGATACGTGAAGTAGAATAACTTCTTATGATATATTTTCTTATGTTTTAACTATTTTCATTGTTTAGCCTAATCTGTTTAATTGCTATGAATGTAAGTTTTCTCTAAATTGCTTATAACCTGATTGTGACAACCTGCCAGAACCTATAATTTTTTGAACATGGATTGTATTTACAATGTTAATCTTGAACTCCCGATACCAGACTTGTACTGATATTCCAAATAATAGCTCGTTGTATCGAGGTAACCTGATATGTACCGATATTCCTGATAGTGGCTCGATGAAGCGCACTTCTGACATGCTAGCATTTCCTGAACTGATTTGCTTGAACTGATAAGATAAATTCCCGTGGTTGATTTGCTTGCTCATGTCCTGAATATACTTGTCAAGCTATTGCCATATCATGTCTTGTCCTGCATCAGGTCTAAGGCAAATTCTTGAGCACTGTCACGTCCCGATCCCGCAGGGGGCCGTTCATCCTCGTTTGGGTCCTTGTGGGACCAATCGTCCTCGCGTGGGCGTGATGCCGTGCAAGCCTAAGCTGCGCTTGCACAAGGCCAAAGCTTAAACAAGGGCAAGTAAGCTATTCAAGGCGGAAGTAACGGCACAATATTGCAGAAAAGTACAGAACATAATGTCATAAGAAAATAAGCTCTTTATTGATAATCAATATGTGCTACAAGCGGCGCTTGGCCGAGATTATAATTCGCTCAAGCTCTCTTTCTCTCGATTACAATGACATCGTTCCATACATTACATCCCTTTATACAAAAGCAGGTCAAAGCAATCTCGATACGGCTCAAGGCATCGACTCTAGATTTTGGGGTCCTTGGGATGAGGCTCGGCTATCGCTTCCTCGGACGATCCGACACCTGAGAACAAGCAAACTGTTGGTGGGTTAGCATGTGGCAAAATATTACATTACTAGTGATCTTGCTACTTTTATCTAGGTTTATTTCATGCAGCACATGATTAGGGTCAGTTTACATCTTTTTGAAAATATGTCTTTGAAACCAGTTTGCACATTCAATACATACAAGCAAGCTATAGAGACAGTGTTCTATCGTGCAGTGTGCAACATGTATCATAAGCCATATTCGATCTCTTAGGAACAAAATTTATCTCTAGTGGACTGTTCATCTCGAATCAAGACAAGTGCATCAAGTGGACTATTCAATTCAATTCAATGGGGCAGCAGCATATTCAAGTAAAACAGATACATCTCATTTAGCATGTATGACAAAAAAAATAAGGAAATACAAGTGATCACTTATTCAATGATCATTACCCATGGCCGAACGATTATCCCTGCAGTAGACATATAAGTTAGCAACAATTTGCATATATAAACAAGGTTCTATTTCTTGTCCGTCTCTGCATCCAACCGTTAGGTATACAAAAAGACTAGCCTAGCATGCGCCCTAACTATATGATGGCCCATGGAAACCATGATTAGCAGTTGGAACGTACAAGCCCATCTCACTAATGACAGATCGGCTAATAACTGCTGAGATGCATGGTTAGTATGCACTAAAATATGCTCAAAATAGCAGTCGGGACACATGGTTCAGCACTACACTAAAAGCCACACCCTCCCGTAAATAAGGACTTCTAGCCTCAGGGTGTTCCAGATCTCTCCCAGGCCGAACGATCCCTAATGCCCCAGGAACCCCTCGAGAGATAAACCTTGTGCATAAGTTATCAGACCGATGCATGAATGCACTTCTATCAGATAAATACTATATGATGCACATGATCATGAACAAGCAAGCATATCAATCAAGCAATAGAGCCAGAGCTCTCAATTCTCTTTGCCTAATAGACACACCCTCCTGTAAATAAGGACTTCAAGCCTCAGGGTGGACTATTAGTCTAGATGCACCAGTTCAAGCTATTCATACAGTTCTATCTCTTATAGTGTGATCAATGAAATATGTTCAAGTAATCTAGTTCTTTTAACAAGTACAGGAAAGAACAATTTTATAAATCTAGCATGGAATTTTATCTCTTTTTGTGCGATAGCGAACATGCATGCAATCTATTATTTAAGCAAGCATAGTAGTCATTCCTCTATCTCTTTTAGACAAGCATGTAGTTCTAGTCTAGTTTAGCATGCGATACAAGGATAAGTACAAGCAATCTTTTACTCTTTCTTATTAGCATAAAAATAATTCGTTTGATAGCGGTGCCCGTGTAACTTAGCATGAAATATCTCTATATTTTCTTAGCATGGCAAGGGTTCATTTTAATGACAAGCAATACGAGTTCTCTTATTAAGCATGCAGAGTCAGGTTCTATCATTCTTCTTATGAAACTATCTTCTTAGAACAAGCAGTAGAAAACTCAGATTCATTATTTAGGCATGCAAGAATCAGAGAATGGAGTTCTGCCCACTCACTTAGATCAATCATCTTGTGTTTCGACCGAAGAATACTTCGAGAAGGCTTTTGCTCGAGCCAGCAAAATGATATCTCTTGTACATAGTGCCTACACGGAGCGGGGCACTACAAGCACCACGGTCAGAAATTCTTGATAACTTGCCCAGGATAACAACTAGAATAGTGAATTAGAAGCATCTAGAGAGTTTATGGCTACATGCAATCACGGTATTCCAGCGACACCTGATGGATTGGAACTCTCTGTCGTGAGGGGCATACTTCCAGCACGCCGTCGAGTGTTGCATTTACTTGTAAACTACTATACCTGATTTTTTTTACTATGTATCCTTACGCCTGGATAACCCAGATAGTATACAGGGCATGTGGTTGTATGGAATCTCAAACTGCATGTATTAGTAATTAGGACTGTGAAAACCCTAATTAGCTAATGATAGCAAGCCGTAGGGCATGATTGGCCGTGATTGCTTGATTTTCAGTCTAGTTTAGTCTAGTCTAGTCTAATCTAGTCTAGTCATGTCCTGATTTATTTAACAACTGATCTAAAAACTATAACCTGAGTATTGATTCCAGATATTATTGTTTAGATACTCCAGAACTGTTTTAAATATTATTTTACCTGCTGCACTTATTTAACTGTTTCATGTGCTATTTCTTACTGATTTGTCTTCATGCTGGTTTTAGTTCCTAAGTTGGCTCCCTTGTGGTACTTGTTATTTTGGGGTCTGACCCCACTGGTTTTGTATGGCCAGATTTCGGAGCAGGTGTCACGCCCCAGTCCCAAAATGTAAGGAACTAGGCTACGTGGCATTAGCCAGCTGACACGTCACTAGGGATTTAATCCATTTTGATGGACCCAAAGGAACGTGCTACGCTGTCCTAGTATACTACAAGTCTAGTACAGGCAAGTCTATCTCATCCACAGAAAATGTCAGGAAATAGTGCTGAAAATATATATAATGCTGAGTCTGATAATGTCATATTACACATCTTGTGGGAACAACCCACTGTCAAAATATAATAATAATACAGAAAATAAGATAGACTGAACATCGTCTATCTAACAAAATATCTCCATTGCCAAGAGAGCATCTCCTAGAATCAGGTAGATTCTGATGGTGTCTCCTCTAGTTCTTCCTCGGTGGCATGCCTAGTCTCCTGTCCTGGACCATACACCGTGGGGTAGTAGGCCTCGTCTAAATCTGGAAGGGAACCAGGTCCTCAGTGGGACATAACAAGATACAGGAAATAACATGCCAGGTATAAAAATACTGAATAAATAAATAAATACAGGGTGCTAACCATCTAAGTGAAATACAAGTAAAGACCTTGTAGTACGCATGGGAATGTGTAGGTTAGACATATGCTGACTTAATTCACCAATCGTGGTGACTGGCTAGTATATGTGTCATATGCCCCCAGACGCATGGGCACTCTGCAATCGTCCATCTCTGAGGAGTATGGAACGAAGGTAAAACATACAAGGAGGGGGTGTCCCATACGTCTACTAGTTATCTTTCCCGCCCAATGTAACTAAATGCTAAGTCGTAATTATTTCTGAGTTTTCCTGATTGTGCTAAGTCGTGATGCGTGTCACACGTACTGGTAGCTAATCAAATACGCAGCTCGCATCCCAATATATATTGCAACCATGTTGCGTGTTCCCGTGGTAGGGTCTAGGAGGATATTAAGATACCCTCACAGATGTTGGTAGGTCTGAAAAGACCAAGTTAATTAAGCTATAAATCAACGTATCTGTTGACTGTACCTGAGGCAATCTCAGGTACTTACAGTTACATGGAATTCAGGAAAAGCATAGCATATAACAGTATTTGTATTTAGACAGTAATTTGGCAAGGTATACTTGCCTACTTCCTGATTGTATTGGACACCTGATCCCACTGTCAAGACTGAGGGTCCTTGTGACAGGGGGTCACTGACTGTGCTGGAGATGTTTTCTGTTTAAGACGTACATGTCTCGTAAATAACAATTAAATAAAAGGGTACGTAATATAATAGCATATATATATATTTAAGTAAAAATATATATTTATATATAGTCATATATATAATATAGGGTACACATATATATATAGAGTATATATATACATATAGATATAGTATATATTATATATGTATATATATATATATATATATATATATATATATATATATATATAAATGAACAGACAGTGCAGAAATGAAAATATATATATACACTGTACTATCCAGTATAGTATTATATAGTATATATATATCATATATATTTATACATATATACATATATATAATGTAAAGGAAATAACAGTGCTGGAAATATAAATACGTATATCAATACTGTATTATCCAGTATTATATAGTATATAGATAATATATAGATAATATTTATACATATATATGATAAAAAGGAAATGATAATGCAGAATGTAAATTATACATATATATACATATGCTGTATTATCCAACAATATATTATATAGTACATATAAATAATATATATATAGATATATATTTATATATATATATATTTATAATAAAAAGGAAAGACTGTGCAGGAATGAAATATATATATAATATATATATTTACATATATACATATATATATAAAAGAACAGTAAAATGCAGGAATTGAAATATATATATACATACATATTTATTAGTACATATATATATAATAAACAAAATTAAAAGCATATATATATATATATATATATATATATATATATATATATATATATATATATATATATATATATAAATATATATATATATATATATAGTGTATGTATATACATAATAGATATTATATACAAATATATATATATAGATATATAAGAAAGAAAAAGAAAATATATATATATACATATATATTACAATATATATATATATATATATACACTGTATATGTATATATATGCATATAGTAATAATAATAATAATTATATATAATATGACATATATTATTATTATATATATAGAATACATAAAATAAATAAATATATATATATATATATATATATATATGTATACTACATATATATATATATATATATAATTAATAAAAGAAAAACAAAATTTAAATAATAATAATAAAAATGCATAATAAATAAATATATATACAGTATATATATATATTTACAGTAATTATAATAATACATAATATTTATATATATACATAATATATTATATATAAATATATATTACATAGTTATATATATATACATAAATATATATATAAAATACATAATAATAATAGTAGTATTCATATACATATATAATATATAATAGTAATATATATATATACAGTATAAATATACTGTATTTATATAGTATATTAATATAATATATATTATATATTATCATATATATATAAATATACATATATATACATATATATATACATATTTACATACATATAAGTATTTACATAATTATACGTATATACAGGGGGGGTATATACCTGTCTGACAGGGGGCCCACTGGGCTTGCCGCCGGCGGGAGCACGGCGGCGGAGGAGGCGGCGGCCGGCCGGAGAAGCAGCAGCAGCGACTGTTGCAGACAGCAACAACAGCAGCGGCAGCAACTGCAGCAGTTGCAGCGGCGGCTGCGGCGACGGAGCGGCCGGTGCAGGGCGGGGGATCGACGGAGGGGAGGGTGGCGGTGAGTTTGGTAGTGGTGGTGGGGGTCTACGGTGGCGGTGGTGGTGGCTGGAGGTGTCCGGAGGAGAGGGGGCAGCTGTGGTCGGGGGTCGGGAGGGTTGCTGTGGCGGAGCTGGTGGTCGGGGTGGTGGTCGTGGGGCGGTGGTGGTGGGTTGGTTCGACGGGGAATGGCGAGACGAAGCGGGTAGGGTCGGTGGCGGAGGTGCACGGTGGCGGAGGGTGGCGTTGGGGGTGGTCGGGAGTGGTAGTGTTGGCTGTGGTGTTGGTGGCGGGTGGTTGCTGTGGGAGTTCTGGACGGCGGAGGCGGTGGCCGGAGGGGGTGAGACTTGGCCGGAGGGGAGGTGGGGTAAGGGCGAGGCTGTCGGCGGGAATTGGTTGGAGGGGGTGGCCGGAGGTGGGCTGAGGGAGGAGGTGTAGGTTTCAAAGGAGGGGGGGGGTCGGTTTATATAGATTTAGGGGAGTGGCAATGTTGTAATTAATGGGAAGTTTAGGGGCATTTAGGTCTTTTTGGGTTTTTGAGATATTTGTGCAGCCATTTGTGGGTCCCACATGACACGTGGACGGTCCACATTCATCAGCCAATGAGGTGATGCCACCTCACACTGGAAATTTGCATAAAAACCCCTGAAATTTCCTAAATTGCAAATAGGTCCCAAAATTGGTATTTTGCGTAATTACGCAATTTGTCTGATAAATTACCCTGTTCCCAGAAAATACTAAAATGCTCAGAATTGAGAGGAAAAAGCTGTGGGAGGGTCCTGAGGGGGTGGGGGTGAGTCTGGGCAGGGGCAGGGCCTGGTTTCTTGGTGATACGGGTCATCGTATTTATTATTTAATAAATACTGCGCACGGTGTTCTATAATTATTTAGAGGCAGGTAGGGCCATAATTTTACTACGGTGTCAATATACTAATTGTAGTATATCCAAAGTAGAATATTATCGTATTTTTGTCTGGGTAAAACAGGTGTCTGTTGGTCCTCAATCTCTAGGGGTACAGAGATGGGCAAAGAGCAAGAAATAAAATAGGAATTAAATACAGACTTTTGTAACGATATTTGTGCGTCTCAAACGAGCTCAAAATAAAGCATCTGAGAGTTGCACAAAATTTAGAAAAATAGTTTAACAAGTCTAGGGCAGGTATGTGAATTTAGTTTGGGAATTACAGCTAGTGTAATGTCCTAAATAATTGTGTGAAGTATAGGTGCATAATCAATAGGATATGTAAACAAAATAAAATTTAAAAAGTTACAGAATTTCTAATTAGCTAAAAATAATTCTAAATTACTGAAATCTGGTCGAGGGAGTTTACAATCTACCCTCCTTAGAATATTTCGTCCTCGAAATAAAAACAGACATATAATGAGAATGAAAGATTGATTTGAAATATTAGGACATACCCTGGTTTGGAAATAGATGGGGGAAACGCTGTCGAATATCCTCCTCTCGTTCCTAGGTTGATTCACCTGGTGCATGATGTCTCCATGCAACATGAACTAGAGGGATAGTCTGGCCTCGCAACACCTTCTCGCTACGGTCTAAGATCTCTACAGGTTCCTCCTGGTACGATAGGCTTGGACCGACGGTGATATCTGAATGGTCCAGTACATGACTTGGGTCTGGAATGTACCTCCTCAGCTGGGATACGTGGAAGATGTCATGTACTCCTTCCAAGGTCTGGGGTAGGGCTAGCTTGTAGGCAACTTCTCCGATGCGTTCTAGTACATCGAATGGTCCAATGTACCTTGGACTCAGCTTTTCTCTACCTCCAAATCTGATAGTACCTCGGGTGGGTAAGATTTTTAAGAACACATGCTCTCCCACTTGGAACTCTAGAGGTCGTCGATGAACGTTGGCCCAATGCTTCTGTCTGTCATGTGCAGCTCGTCGGTGTCCTTGTATCTTCTTTACTTTCTCTACCGTACGAACAACCAGTTCTGGTCCCAAGATCTGTCTTTCGCCAACATCGCTCCAGCATACTGGGGAACGACATTTTCTGCCATACAATGCTTCAAAGGGAGCCATTTGAATGCTCGCTTGATAGCTATTGTTGTAGGAAAACTCCACCAAGTGCAAATTATCTTCCCATGATCCGCTGAAATCAAGCATGCAGGCTCTCAGCATATCTTCAAGTGTCTGGATGGTGCGTTCTGATTGGCCATCTGTCTGCGGATGGTACGAGGTGCTGAACTTAAGGCGGGTACCAAGGCTTTCTTGCATACTTCGCCAAAAGTAAGATGTAAACCTCGTATCTCTGTCAGACACTATGCTGACTGGTACTCCGTGCAGACGCACTATCTCCTTCATGTACATGTCCGCCAAGACTTCGATAGATTGTCCGACTCTGAAAGTTAGGAAATGAGCAGCCTTTGTGAGTCTATCTACGATTATCCATACAGCATTACGACTACTGGGACTTCTTGGGAAGCCTGTAACAAAGTCCATCGTAATATGTTCCCATTTCGGAAGCCTGTAACAAAGTCCATCGTAATATGTTCCCATTTCCACTCGGGTATTGGGAGGGGTTGAAGTAGACCTGCTGATCTCTGATGTTCAGCCTTGACTTGCTGACACACCAGGCACTTTGCCACAAAGCGTGCTATCTCTCGCTTCATTCCATGCCACCAGTAGTATTGTCGTAGATCTCTGTACATCTTTGTGCCTCCAGGATGTATAGAGTATGTTGAGTTGTGAGCTTCTGACATCAGCTCCTCACGAAGTTCTCCATTTGGAACATAAAGACGTTCTCCACATCTTAGAGTCCCATCTTCGTGTATGTGACATCCTGTCTGGATTCCAGCCTCTGTTCTTTGGCGAAGTCTCTGAAATCTTGCATCTGTTGGCAGTGCAGCCTTGATTCTTTCGACCAATGTTGATTGTAGTTGGTAGTTCGACAATTGGCCGTCAATTCCTGGCATAATAACCGTTATTCCCAACTTTTCTAGATCTCTCAATAGACCTGGTTGGGTGATCATAAAGAATGCCGAGGGTCTTCTGCTTAATGCATCAGCCACTACATTAGCCTTTCCTGGATGGTACTGCAGATCGATCTCGAAATTCGTCATTACTTTGAGCCATCATCTTTGTCTTAGGTTCAGGTCTTTCTGAGTGTAGACGTATTTCAGGCTCTTATGATCGGTGAATATCTCCACTCGTTCGTCGTATAGATAATGTCTCCATAGCTTCAGGGTGAAGATGACTGCGGCAAGCTCCAGGTCGTGAGTGGGGTAATTCTTCTCATGAGTCCTCAGTTGTCTTGAGGCATAAGCTACAACCTTCCCATGTTGCATTAAGACACAACCCAATCCTTTTCCGGATGCATCGCTATAGATTACGAAACCTCCGGATCCAGATGGTATAGTCAAGATGGGGGCAGTAGTCAGACGCTTCTTTAACTCATCGAAAGCTGTCTGGCATTCCTCAGACCAGATGAACTCCTGATCCTTGTGGGTAAGACGGGTAATTGGCTCCGCGATTCTAGCAAAGTTTTCTACGAACCTCCGATAATATCCGACAAGTCCTAGAAAGCTTCTCACCTCTGAGACGTTGGTAGGGGTTGGCCACGTCTCGACAGATGAGATCTTTGCTGGGTCCACCGAGATGCCTTCTCCTGTGATCACGTGTCCCAGAAAAGCAACACGATCAAGGAAGAACTCGCACTTGCTTAGTTTAGCATAAAGGCTCTCACGTCTCAGCGTCTCTAGCACTAGTCTCAAGTGCTCTTCGTGCTCCTCGTGGCTTTTTGAATACACCAAGATGTCGTCGATGAAGACTACCACGAACTGGTCCAGATATTGGTGGAAGACTCTGTTCATCAGGTTCATGAATACGACTGGTGCATTAGTCAGTCCAAACGGCATCACCAGGAACTCGTAATGACCATAACGAGTCCTGAATGCTGTCTTTGGAATATCTTCTCGCCGTACCTTGACCTGATGATAGCCTGATCTCAAGTCTATCTTTGAGAATACCACAGCTCCCGTCAGTTGATCGAACAGGTCGTCAATTCGCGGCAAGGGGTACTTGTTTTTGATTGTCAAAGCGTTGAGGGCTCTGTAATCAATACACATCCGATATGTTCCGTCCTTCTTTGGTACAAACAACACTGGTGCTCCCCAGGGTGATGCACTAGGACGAACAAATCCCTTGATTTGCAGTTCTTCAAGTTGCAGCTTCAGCTCGTCAAGCTCCTTCTTCGCCAGTCGGTACACATTTGAGGATACCAGTGCAGCTCCGGGTATCAGCTCAATAGTGAACTCTACTTCTCTGTCAGGCGGTAGGCCTGGAAATTCCTCCGGGAATACGTCTTCAAATTCTGCAACGAGTGCTGGGGGTTCTATCTCCATCGCCATGTAAGCTTTAGGAGTCTGGCCTACTCCTTGCTCGATGGTACCTCATACGTATTCGAACTCCGGGTGTCCTGGTGGTCTAAAGGTGATACTACCTTTTCGGTAGTCTAGGATAGCATTGTTCTGGATTAACCAGTCCATGCCTAAGACAACGTCGAAATTTGGCATTGGGAGTACCAAAAATCGCGCTCTTAGCTCTCTACTACAAACAACTATTGAACATATTTCAATAATGTTGGTAACTGGAACAATACCTCCTCCAGTAAGAATTTTCCAGCACTTGGGTAGCGAGAAAGTGATTAGTTTGTGCATGGCTATGAAACTATTAGATATGAATGACAGGGTTGCGCCAGAATCAAATAATACGGTTGCAGGTAATGATGCAACTAAAATGGTACCTGCGATGGTTTCTCCTTCGGGTTCTTCGGCAACTGCAGCTAAAGCAAAGGCTTGCCCATGCCTTTATCCTCCAGTTTGTTGTCTGGCCTTGAACTGGCTCTCCTGAGTGGCCAGAGGTGGTCCCTTCTGATATCCTCCTGATGGGGAGGGTAGCATTTTTTTGGGCAGGTGTTCCTGATTTCTGTCCGTTCTGAGGAACTGCATCTCTGCGTTGCGGGCAGTCCCTAGCCATATGTTGGCTAGCCCCACATACTAGGCAGAGTCCTTTCTTCTTTCTGCAGTCATTGGCAAAATGCCCCTTCTTGCCACAAAAGTGACAAGTCGGGAGCTCCTTCTTCTGGTAGGGTCCCGTCGTCTGATGCGTCTGATTTTGTGGACGACGGATAGGGCCTCCTGCTCCTTGCTGGTTTTTGGCCGGGAAGGTTGGATTTGAGCGTCTCGTTCCTCGGCCAATAGCTTCTTGCACTCTTGCTTCTGCAAGAACCTCCTCGTAGGAGATCCTTGACTGTGATGTCGTATACCTCTGAAGCTCGCAGGTGAGGCCGTGGTAGAATCTTTTGGCTTTCTCCAGCTCATTCGGTATCAAGATGGTACCGAATCGACTTAATCTGCTGAACTCCGCGTCGTAGGCGTAAACAGTCATGTTTCCCTGTTCCAAATGCAGAAACTGGGAGTATAAGGCATTTTGGACTGTTGCAGGGAAGTACTTGGCATTGAAGTGCTCCAAAAATTGTTCCCAAGTTTGATCCTTGCCGATGCTACGCTCTATGGATTCCCACCAGTGATGGGCATTGCCTAAGAGTTGAGCTCTTACGGCGGTCATCCATAGATCGGGGGTAAGTTGCGAGCCTTCTAGCAGCATTTCTGTATTGGAGATCCAATCTGAGATCTCCTCTGGGGATTCGCTGCCCTTAAAGGTTTTCGGGTTCATTTGGCGGAAGCCTTTGACTGTGCCCATTGGTTGGACAGGAGCTGGTGCTGGGACAGTCGTTCTTTCCAAAGCCGTCATCAAAGTCTGTCTCAAGGCTTCAGTCTGTTGCCACTGAGACTGTCTCAGGGCTTCAGTCTGTTGCCATTGAGTTTGCAACATAGCCTGAAGGAACTGGAACATCTGAGTTTGTCCCTCAAGCTGAGGCATCAGGGCAGGAAGAGCTGGTGGTGGAGGCAGAGGTGTTTCTGCCTGCGGTGTTGGGGCCTGGGAGGTTTGCCCTCCATGCTGGGCTGGTGTTCCTGTCTGGGCAGGATTCTGGGGAAGGTATGGAGTCGCTGGGTAGACCAGCATCCTTCTCGGGGATGGGTCTCTCGGGGTGGTCGGAGTTCCTTGGACATCGGGCGAGGGGTCTGTTGCTAGGTCAGCCCCATCAATCGCATGTCCTCCGGGTATGTCCATATTTCTGAAGAAATAAGAATAATTAGAAAAACACAAGGAATTAATAATTGATAAACAAGCAAGATGCAAAAATTTTAATGAAGTCAGTGTGGATGAGACCTAGTATTTCTATCCTATTGCAGGCTTGCTGGGCATGTCATCATACTACTAGCAATGAACAGGACCTGCATGGGCCACCACTAAAACCATGTCACGCCCCAGTCCCAAAATATAAGGAACAAGGCTACGTGGCATTAGCCAGCTGACACGTCACTAGGGATTTAATCTATTTTGATGGACCCAAAGGAACGTGCTACGCTGTCCTAGTATACTACAAGTCTAGTACAAGCAAGTCTATCTCATCCACAGAAAATGTCAGGAAATAGTGCTGAAAATATATATAATGCTGAGTCTGATAATGTCATATTACACATCTTGTGGGAACAACCCACTGTCAAAATATAATAATAATACAGAAAACAAGATAGACTGAACATCGTCTATCTAACAAAACATCTCCATTGCCAAGAGAGCATCTCCTAGAATCAGGTAGATTCTGATAGTGTCTCCTCTAGTTCTTCCTCGGTGGCATGCCTAGTCTCCTGTCCTGGACCATACACCGTGGGGTAGTAGGCCTCGTCTAAATCTGGAAGGGAACCAGGTCCTCAGTGGGACATAACAAGATACAGGAAATAACATGCCAGGTATGAAAATACTGAATAAATAAATAAATACAGGGTGCTAACCATCTAAGTGAAATGCAAGTAAAGACCTTGTAGTACGCATGGGAATGTGTAGGTTAGACATATGCTGACTTAATTCACCAATCGTGGTGACTGGCTAGTATATGTGTCATATGCCCCCAGACGCATGGGCACTCTGCAATCGTCCATCTCCGAGGAGTATGGAACGAAGGTAAAACATACAAGGAGGGGGTGTCCCATACGTCTACTAGTTATCTTTCCCGCCCAATGTAACTAAATGCCAAGTCGTAATTATTCCTGAGTTTTCCTGATTGTGCTAAGCCGTGATGCGTGTCACACGTACTGGTAGCTAATCAAATACGCAGCTCGCATCCCAATATGTATTGCAACCATGTTGCGTGTTCCCGTGGTAGGGTCTAGGAGGATATTAAGATACCCTCACAGATGTTGGTAGGTCTGAAAAGACTAAGTTAATTAAGCTACAAATCAACGTATCTGTTGACTGTACCTGAGGCAATCTCAAGTACTTACAGTTACATGGAATTCAGGAAAAGCATAGCATATAACAGTATTTGTATTTAGACAGTAATTTGGCAAGGTATACTTGCCTACTTCCTGATTGTATTGGACACCTGATCCCACTGTCAAGACTGAGGGTCCTTGTGACAGGGGGTCACTGACTGTGCTGGAGATGTTTTCTGTTTAAGACGTACAAGTCTCGTAAATAACAATTAAATAAAAGGGTACGTAATATAATAGCATATATATATATATTTAAGTAAAAATATATATTTATATATAGTCATATATATAATATAGGGTACACATATATATATAGAGTATATATATATATATATATATATATATATATATATAAATGAACAGACAGTGCAGAAATGAAAATATATATATATATATATACTGTACTATCCAGTATAGTATTATATAGTATATATATATCATATATATTTATACATATATACATATATATAATGTAAAGGAAATGACAGTGCTGGAAATATAAATACGTATATCAATACTGTATTATCCAGTATTATATAGTATATAAATAATATATAGATAATATGTATACATATATATGATAAAAAGGAAATGACAGTGCAGAATGTAAATTATACATATATATACATATGCTGTATTATCCAGCAATATATTATATAGTACATATAAATAATATATATATAGATATATATTTATATATATATATATTTATAATAAAAAGGAAAGACTGTACAGGAATGAAATATATATATAATATATATATTTACATATATACATATATATATAAAAGAACAGTAAAATGCAGGAATTGAAATATATATATACATACATATTTATTAGTACATATATATATAATTATATATAATAAACAAAATTAAAAGCATATATATATATATATATATATATATATATATATATATATATATATATATATATATATATATATATATATATATATAGTGTATGTATATACATAATAGATATTATATACAAATATATATATATAGATATATAAGAAAGAAAAAGGAAATATATGTATATACATATATATTACAATATATATATATATATATATATATATACACTGTATATGTATATATATGCATATAGTAATAATAATAATTATTATATATAATATGACATATATTATTATTATATATATAGAATACATAAAATAAATAAATAAATAAATAAATAAATAAATATATATATATATATATATATATATATATATATATATATATATATATATATATATATATATATATATATATATATATATATATATATATATGTATACTACATTAATTAATAAAAGAAAAACAAAATTTAAATAATAATAATAAAAATGCATAATAAATAAATATATATACAGTATATATATATATTTACAGTAATTATAATAATACATAATATTTATATATATACATAATATATTATATATAAATATATATTACATAGTTATATATATATATACATAAATATATATATAAAATACATAATAATAATAGTAGTATTCATATACATATATAATATATAATAGTAATATATATATATATACAGTATAAATATACTGTATTTATATAGTATATTAATATAATATATATTATATATTATCATATATATATATATATAAATATACATATATATTTACATATTTACATACATATAAGTATTTACGTTATTATACGTATATACAGGGGGGGTATATACCTGTCTGTTAGGGGGCCCACTGGGCTTGCCGCCGGCGGGAGCACGGCGGCGGAGGAGGCGGCGGCCGGCCGGAGAAGCAGCAGCAGCGACTGTTGCAGACAGCAACAGCAGCAGCGACAGCAACTGCAGCAGTTGCAGCGGCGGCTGCGGCGGCGGAGCAGCCGATGCAGGGCGGGGGATCGACGGAGAGGAGGGTGGCGGTGAGTTTGGTAGTGGTGGTGGGGGTCTACGGTGGCGGTGGTGGTGGCTGGAGGTGTCCGGAGGAGAGGGGGCAGCTGTGGTCGGGGGTCGGGGGGGGTTGCTGTGGCGGAGCTGGTGGTCGGGGTGGTGGTCGTGGGGCGGTGGTGGTGGGTTGGTTCGACGGGGAATGGCGAGGCGAAGCGGGTAGGGTCGGTGGCGGAGGTGCACGGTGGCGGAGGGTGGCGCTGGGGGTGGTCGGGAGTGGTGCTGTTGGTGGCGGGTGGTTGCTGTGGGAGTTCTGGACGGCGGAGGCGGTGGCCGGAGGGGGTGAGACTTGGCCGGAGGGGAGGTGGGGTAAGGGCGAGGCTGTCGGCGGGAATTGGTCGGAGGGGGTGGACGGAGGTGGGCTGAGGGAGGAGGTGTAGGTTTCAAAGGAGGGGGGGGTCGGTTTATATAGATTTAGTGGAGTGGCAATGTTGTAATTAATGGGAAGTTTAGGGGCATTTAGGTCTTTTTGGGTTTTTGAGATATTTGTGCAGCCATTTGTGGGTCCCACATGACACGTGGACGGTCCACATTCATCAGCCAATGAGGTGATGCCACCTCACACTGGAAATTTGCATAAAAACCCCTAAAATTTCCTAAATTGCAAATAGGTCCCAAAATTGGTATTTTGCGTAATTACGCAATTTGTCTGATAAATTACCCTGTTCCCAGAAAATACTAAAATGCTCAGAATTGAGAGGGAAAAGCTGTGGGAGGGTCCTGAGGGGGTGGGGGTGAGTCTGGGCAGGGGCAGGGCCTGGTTTCTTGGTGATACGGGTCATCGTATTTATTATTTAATAAATACTGCGCACGGTGTTCTATAATTATTTAGAGGCAGGTAGGGCCATAATTTTACTACGGTGTCAATATACTAATTGTAGTATATCCAAAGTAGAATATTATCGTATTTTTGTCTGGGTAAAACAGGTGTCTGTTGGTCCTCAATCTCTAGGGGTACAGAGATGGGCAAAGAGCAAGAAATAAAATAGGAATTAAATACAGACTTTTGTAACGATATTTGTGCGTCTCAAACGAGCTCAAAATAAAGCATCTGAGAGTTGCACAAAATTTAGAAAAATAGTTTAACAAGTCTAGGGCAGGTATGTGAATTTAGTTTGGGAATTACAGCTAGTGTAATGTCCTAAATAATTGTGTGAAGTATAGGTGCACAATCAATAGGATATGTAAACAAAATAAAATTTAAAAAGTTACAGAATTTCTAATTAGCTAAAAATAATTCTAAATTACTGAAATCTGGTCGAGGGAGTTTACAGCAGGACCACATGATCTTCCGTACTTTTTTGCCTCAAGATGGTGAACACCAGGAGCACCCGAGGACATGGGTGGGTTTCTTCTTCACCGCCCACTTGATCTTGTACTTATATTTTTTAGGAATTTAGCCACCGAGCACGTGCTTAGCTTGTGTTTTGTAACTTGACATTCTAGCATGCGGGCCTACATGTAAAGCATATTCTAGACTATAGCTAGAGCTGATCATGTAATATTGTACTCTTGCTAGTTCTTTATTTTGTAACTAGCTTCATGATCATCTATGTATGTATAGTTTATGACGCCTTACTATTATATATTTTGGTGATCATTTATCTTGTAACTTGTTGTTTGCTTGAGATTGAGACACCTAGGATTCTTGACCCAGGATTGCATGATGGATTATAGAGTAAACCCTCATATGTCTAGACAGTCGTGACCGTATCTCAGGGTATAGAGTACTCTGGTATACGTAGCTGGCTTTGTCTGTCCCAGCTCTCTAATATTCTAGTTCTGGGACCTGATATACATGAAGTTAGTATTCCAAGAGATATATGGACTTCATGTCCAAATTATAGAACACTAGTATAGGATTTTGTTAACATGTGCCCTAAGGACACATGATAACACATTGATAAGTGTGCATTTTATATTGATATTCCCACCAACATATTTATCAATACACTTTTCACTTAAAATGTGTATATATATGAAGGACATGCACGCATTTTATAGATTATTATTTATAAATTATTATTAGAAAGATTAAAAGACAACACGTTCTTACTATATACTAGTGTTCTATACGAAGAACAATCCATATTATTATAACATAGTATAAATGAAGAACTTGCACGTATTTCTACATGAGCCAAGACATGTTCTATATACACATGTGGATCAGCCAATACTCATATTCCTACATGAACCAATATACATGTGGACAATTCATTCATATTGGTCCACATGTGTATTGACCCATGAAAGAATATGAGCCTATGGCTTATCTCCCATATATATATATATATATATATATATATATATATATATATATATATATATATATATATATATATATATATAAAAGATAAAATAAAAATTCTCATAATTATCTAGCTGTTTATATTAACTTTAATGAATAATTTTACTTAGTAAACATATGTAACGGTATATTTTGAAGAAAAAATTCACAGGTAAACTTTTTTCATTATATGCTAGTACTAGTATATATGCACGTGTTTTGTACGTATTTTGTATAGATTATTATTAAATCCCATATTTTATATATTATTACTAAGAAGACTAAAAAACAACCATATTAATTATTGTAAATATATTATTATATTATTTTATACATGCACGTAAGATTATGTAGGAAAACTAAATGTCAACTCTCATAATTACCTAACTACTTATATTAACTTTAATAACTAATTTAATTAGTAAGGCTTAATTTCAATTTGATACCCTCAACTATTCAAGTTTTTTAATTTGATATCCTAAACTTTAATATCATACCAATAAATATGTTCATGTTGATACATTCCGTCAGTAAAGGATTAAATTTTTTTGTTTAAAAATAAATAAATAAATTTTTTTACTAAATTATCCTTTATCCTCTGGGGTATTTAAAGTTACCACGAACGAGGGAAGATATTTTTGTCATTACAATTTTTTTTTGCTAAAACCGTTATAAGATTTACTCATTTAGATATTAAGTTTAACAATTATAGTTTAGATATTAAATTGTCGAATATTAAAATTTACGTATAAAGTTAAAAAAATGAATAGTTAAGTTATCAAGTTGTAATTTAGTCTCATAGTAACATAGGAAGGAATATATTTGGAAAAAAAAAATCCACTGAATTTTTTCCATTTGACAGTAGCACAGAGAGAGAGAGAGAGAGAGAGAGAGAGAGAGAGAGAGAGAGAGATTCTTAAGCAGAAAGGCACCAGGTCCGAATCCTGTGCCGCTGTGCGTAAAGACACCTCTACCATTAATTTTTTTTACTTATTTCTCTGCCTACGATTTTAAAAACATATAATATCTGGGTTTTTTTGGGGCACGAAGGACGATTATACCCCCATATCTGTCTCCTGTCCAAAAAGTAACTTCTGAACCCTAACAAATTTAAAACTCAGATCTTTCATTCACAGTCACTGTCATCTCCTCTCACCTCTCTCTCTCTCTCTCTCTCTCTCTCTCTCTCTCTTGTGAGCGATCGAGCAATGGAGGTCGGCGCTCCGTCGAATGATTCTGGTGAGCTCTTCTTAGGGTTTATTGTCTCTTTCCATCTCCTCTTTTTAGGGTTTAATGGAGTTAGTGACGAATTCTTGATATATCATTTTTTCCCTCGAAAAATCGGTGTCGAATGGCGAAGAATTTGCAATTTCTGCGCACATCTGTGAAGCAAATTAGGGCTTATCGATTGATGCCTATGCTCCTGTACTCCCATTTTGTTTACTAAATGGGAAAAGGTTTGATTTGGTGCATTAGTATATGTGTTCTCATATTTTTGTTGTACATTCACGAGTTTTTTTCGCAGAGAAACGCCCAAAGGCTCTATGTCGCAAGGACACGGATATGACAGTAGGGACATGGCGACACGGACACTGACACTGACACCTATCTTGATGTGTACTAGTGTATTTTTGGAGTGTCCGAGCTTCTTAGCTAAGGCTGCTAACTGGTCGGGTTCGGTATGGGGATCATGTAAAACCCGAAGCCAACTTGAAATTGATTTGGGTTCTGTTTTAAGTTAACATCAGAACCAAGCATTTGGTTAATGGGTTATATGGTCGTAGTTTGTAAACAACGTGAGCAGAGATGAGAAGCTCAAAGCTAAGGGAGGTTGCTCTTGATTTGCTAGGCGCGTGCCTTGTTTTTGTTGCGAATAGGTATGACCTTATATAATATCCCATTGACATCATTGGTCCTCATGTATCTAGGTTCAAGTGCCGTTTGAGCTTCCATGATTTGTTGCGAACAAGTGCGACATGGAGTGGAGCAACTTAGAGAAGTTTCGTGGTTGAAGGCCTTTGTTTTTCTTCTTAATATATATGCATTTTGCTTTGCTCACGTGTTCCCCGTTCGTGCCCTTTGCGCCTAGGCCCCGAAGTACCTTGGTGCCTAAGCACGGTTTTGCATTTGAAAACTGTGTGTTATATATAATGGAAGGGGCTTTTGGATATGAAGGAAACCCGAACTTTATTCGGAAATGCTCATGTCTCATATGTTATACCAGCTGAAATTGATTCGTGTTCTCCTTGAACATCCTTTTTTTTTATTAAGATTGGTTGGGATAATGGATTGCAGGATACCGCTGGCAAGTGTAATTATATCCGCATCTAGTGATGCAGGTTGTCGATTAAAAATATGGCCCTACTATTCTTAATTCAGGCTAAACTCTGGATTTTGACTAGATTAGTGGTGGGGGCTCGCCCTTCTCTCCTCCAGTTATATCTTTATTTGACAAGAGTGGATAATACCAATCTATCGAGAAAAGAAGAAGAGAAATTTGTAAATGGTTTAGGCTGCAACTCGTATCATCCCAAATAATTTGCTGAGCCATTATCATAACAGACCCATAATCTAATAATTGATTGGGTTTCTAAGATTCTAATTAGTTTACAAGCGTAAGGTTTATGAAATTTGGTTTTACATATCCTCGCGCTGTGACATGTAAGGCTATGTAGTGATCTCTTAGATTTTAACTATCTTATACTCGAAGAGTATTTTGTCAAATTGAGACACATATATTTTATTATTTTGCTCGATTATAATATTATGTATCTCATTAGTCATAATCATCCTTTAAGCCTTCTTCCGTCAAAACGGGGTATGCTATGGAGCATAAGAAGTTCCATACAGATTTGACAAAAAAAATTTGACTGGTTGTTGGCCTGACGACAACCCTCTATGTTGATGCCAAGTTCCTAGCCGAGGTAGCTGTGAGCATGAGAGGGTCATGCCATAAACCCTTGGTAGCCAGTTGGCAAGTATGTAGACCTATATTTTAGTTTGCAGTTTAGGCTCATGCAACCAAGGAGCACCCTCCAAGCTCCTAGACTATAAAGAGTCTAGAAGAAGAGGTGATATGATGCAATTTGCTGTAGAAATTTGCATTCATCTCTGTGACGCATTACACTAATGGGTGAAGGAATGACAATTGCAATATTATGTAGAAAGTTTTTCTTTTGATGCTTGGAAGGAGATGTTGTGGGTGGTGGAGGAAGAGTTGTTTGGGTGGCAAGATATGTTGTTGGTGGAGGGAGATGGGTAGAGAAAAAGGTGAAGAAGAAGAAGAAGAAGAAGAAGAAGAAGAAGGCTAAAGGCTTTAGTCAAATTTGAACAACTAATATTTTTAAAGCATACCGCAAACCAAGACACTCTATCCTCTGTACAAACATAAAGACAAGTAGTGTGCCTTGACCTCGGACCTTAACATGACCACGTACCACATTTACCTATGTGCAAATGTGCAGGACCCGTAACTGACCATGTACCACATTCTAGGTACCTATGTGCTAATGTGCAGGAAATTCATGATGGTTAAAATCAAAAGCATATGATGCAAGTACATAAGCAACAGAGGAGTTATATTATAATGTGAATGCAACAGTTAATGCTTGATCATGTGAACAGTATATGAATCTTCATATGATAAGTGCATAAGCAACAAAACAAAAGAGGTTATGTTATAATATGAATTCAATAGTTAATGCGTGATCGTGTTAACAATATATGAATCTTCATATATTAATGCATTATCCTCATTTACATCTTCATATATTAATGAAGTATCCTTATTTACAACAAAATCAATAGCAAAAATAGGCTGCAACAACGGCGACGATAAAACACAGGATTTCTGATCATATTTAAAATTCAGATTCATCAACAGCAGACATGTGTACATCAATATTCATTACAACAATATGAGATCATCGGTAGTCAATAGCAATAGAAAAATCAGAAGGATATGAAACATTAGAGAACAATATTTAGGAAATCTGTAAACAATATGAAGATGTATTCTCCAAATAGCCAACTGACTAGCAATAACATCAAAAAAGAACAAAGATGGGACAAAAATGTTAGTTTAATTAAACAATATTAGCAGAAAATCAGCAGCAAAAACAACGGAAAAAAGGACCAATGAAACACCAAAAGAAAAGAAAAAACAACGGAGAAGAAGAAAATAGACAAATAAAATAGAAAAGGTGTAGAATATTTTGGAGTAATTGTTATATTTTTTATTGATAATCTCTTGGCTATTTATAGCCTTACAACCCTTCATCTTACATTAATAATTTAATACCCCATTAAAACCCCCTGTAGAATATTCTAATATCCCAACAAATATACCAAGAATATTCTAATATACCAACAAATATACCAAGAATATTCTAATATACCCACACTCCTTCTCAAGATGGGCGAAAGATATTCACTAAGCCCATCATGTCACATCCTCTAATCATATCTGCAGAGCTAAGTCCCTTGGTCATATTGTCTGCTACCTGCTCCTTGGTTGGAACATGACCTAGCTCCAGTAGTCCACGGTCCAACTTCTCCTTGATGAAGAACCTATTGATCTCGATGTGTTTGGTCCTGTCATGCTGCATTGGATTGTTGGCGATACTGATGGCTGACTGGTTGTCACATCACAGCTTCATCTTGGCTCCTTGATCCAGCTTCAGCTTCACCAGCATACTCTTCAGCCATAGCAGCTCTGCAACTCCCAAGGCCATAGTTCTGTACTCCGCTTCAGTTGTCGATCTGGCCACCACCAACTGCTTCTTACTCCTCCAAGAGATCAAGTTGCCTCCTACAAATATGCAATAGCCCGATGTAGACCTCCTGTCATCAGTACAACTAGTCCAGTCAGAGTCACAGTAGCTCTTGATGTTCAAGTGATCATTCTTCATGAATATCAACCCCTTTCCGGGGGCACCCTTCAAGTATCTCAGAATCTGGTACACGACATCCATATGACCCTTCTTTGGGTTATGCATGTAGCGGCTCACCACACTCACTGCAAAGCAGATATCAAGACGTGTGTATCAGGACGTGTGTGGCTCAAATAGATCAACTTGTCCATCAGTCTCTGGTATCTGTCTCGGTCAACTGGTTCTCCAGCCTCAGCACACAGTTTGAACTCCTGGTTGGTCGGCGTCGCTGCAAGTCTGCATCCCAACATCCCTGTCTCTGTGAGAAGGTCCAGCGCATACTTCCTCTGAGAAAGAACAATCCCCTCTGCTTCTCGAGCAATCTCAATCCCAAGAAAGTATCGAAGAAGGCCAAGGTCCTTCACCTCGTACTCCTTGCCAAGCTTCCCCTTGAGTCGAGCAATATCCTGCTCATCATCTCCTGTGATAATCATATCGTCCACATACACCACAAGCATGGTGATGTGGCCTCCACTCTGACGGAAGAACACAGTATGATCAGTATTGATCTGCTGATATCTCATCCCTATCATCGTCCTCCTGAATCTGTCAAACCACGCTCGAGGAGACTGCTTCAGTCCATAGAGGGACTTCTTCAACCTGCAGACCTTGTCCACTGTCTTATCGGTGCAGAATTCTGGTGGTATCTCCATGTACACTTTTCACTAGATCCTCATGAAGAAACGCATTCTTCACATCCAGTTGGTGTAGCTTCTATCCACCATTCGCTGCCAAAGAAATCAGGGTCTCGACGATGCTCATCTTCGCCACTGGTGCAAAGGTCTCATCATAGTCAATGTCGTACGTCTGACTGTATCCTTTTGCCACCAGTCGAGCCTTGTAGCGCTCTACTTTTCCATCTGGGTTCTGTATCACAGTAAAGACCCATTTGCATCCTACTGCCCTCTTTTTCTCTGGCAGTTTTACCAGTTCCTAAGTGGTTTTTCTCAAAAGTGCCTAATTTTTCGTGCATCGTCGCTTTCCACTTTGGATCGTTCTTGGCAACCTGCCAATTGTTAGGTACAGTAATACTATCCAAAGATGCAATGAATGCTCCATGAGAAGAAGATATGTTATTATATGAAACAAACTGAGCAAGATCCCAACCATATCTATCATGAGGATTTTTCGCATTGCTGCGAGTGGTCCTCCGTACTGATAATGGTGTGGGAGGTGTAGGAAGAATGATATCACCTGAAGGAGAATCTGGTGGTGGTGGTGTAGATGTCTCAGGAGTTGAGACGGATGCAGGCAAGAGACTTGGCACTGGTACTATAGGTACTGGTCCTGCAGTTTGCTTCCCTTTCCTGCTGTAGGTAAGTAACTCCCCGTGGGCCTAACACCTCTCATCGCCTCCCCTGTTCCTCTTCACTCTCCTGCTCTTCCTCAAACGTTCCTCCATGCCATACTCCTAAATCGGTTATCACACTCTCACCAATCTCCCTCTCTCGCCTTATACTCTCAGTATCAGGTGAGTTGCTCATGGATGAGGTTCCCTCCTGACGGTAGTATGGCTCAAAATTTCCTGAAGTGAATATCCATGCTCACAAATTTCTTCTTCTCTACTGGGCTCCAGCACACGTACCCCTTCTGAGTCGCCGAATAGCCCACGAATACACACTTGATTGATTTGGGATCAAGTTTTCCAACAGACGGTCTGTTGTCCTTCACAAAACATACACAACCAAACACCTTTAGTGGGAGTATCCTACTATTATTTTCTTGCAATATCTCACATGGAGACTTCCATCCCAGTACCTTCGAGGGCATCCTGTTGATCAATCGAGCTGCTGTCAACACTTCATGCCTATACAGACTCTGTGGGACATTCATGACGATCATCATGCTCCTTGCCACCTCCAGAAGGTGTCTGTTTTTCCTTTTTGTCACTCCATTCTGTGCTGGTGTGTATGCACAGGTGGTCTGATGCTGTATCCCTTAGGCTGACATGTATTACTCAAGTGCTTTGTTGGTATACTCTGTTCCATTGTCAGACCTTAGTACCTTCACCACTGCTCTGTACTGAGTCTGAAAATATTTATGAAAGTCCCGGAAACAGGCAAAGACCTCACTCTTATTCTTCATCAAATACAGCCAGGTGACACGAGAGGAACAATCAATAAAAAAGACGAAATATTTGTAACCATTCATTGTAGTTGTGGCACACGGCCCCCAGACATCAGAATGTATAATATCAAAAATAGAAGAGCTTCTATGGCCCGTACCAACATATAAGCTACTAGTAAGTTTGCCTAAATCACATGCATCACATACTAGTTTCTCCTTATTTGCCTTCTCATAAATAGGTGGATACAACCTACTCAAAATACCAAAAGAGGAGTGCCCCAACCGCCTGTGATGGAGTATTGGTGTATCCTCGGTACTCATCTTTGGTCCTCGCATTCCTGCCCTTTCTGCCACAGACACCAATTTCGAATCCAGTCATTCCCGATCCAGGTACCACAGTCCATCATGCCAAGTGCCAGTCCCAAGTCTTCGTCCCGTCTCCTTCTCCTGGAATATCACCTTAGGAATATCAAAAGAGAATGTATTTTAGTTGGAGGATTATAGAACTAATGGACAAAAGACTGACTGGAAAAGAAGGAGCATGTAAAACATTGGATAATCTTACTGAACCTGTACAATCGACAGTATCCTTACCGACCACTGGCTGGAAAGTACCATCGGCTGTTTGAATGTTTGTTGTCTGCAGATGCTAGGTGAGTGTAGGAAGAGAACTCACTAGCATTCTCTGTCACGTGTCGAGACGCACCCGAATCGACAATCCAGTCCGACGATCTAAGGGAAGACAGATGTAAGGGCGAATGAGTCATCAGTACCTTCCGATGGATGAGCATACATGACAGCGTTGCCTCTGGCGAAGACTGAGGTGGACGCCTCCTCAGTCCCACTCCTCCTGTCTCCATCGCTTGACGCTCTCTGCTTTCTCCTGAGTACTTCCAGCATGCCCAGTAGTGCCTGATCCTCCTCAACATATGCACCATTAGCTCCCTCCTCGCCTTCTGCTACCAACATGTTCGCCCGATAACCTCCTCGACCACCCCGTCGGCCCCCACGACCACGGCCACGTCCTCCAAACTGTCCACGTCCGTCACCTGAATCTTCCTCCTTGGGTGGTTTGGTGCAAGCATACCTCAGATGGCCCACCTTCCCGCAGTTGTAACACTGTCGGGGGTCTCTCTTAGGTCATGTGCCGCCTGAATTGGCAACCGTAAGTGCTGTCTTCACTTCAGGAGGACCATCTGTCCCTGCCTGTAGCTTGATACGAGTCTCCTCCTGGATCATGACCGAGATAGCCTCCTCAAGTGTAGGAATCTTCGGTTGGGCTAGAAGTAGTGCTGTCCTCTGAGCAAATACTGCGGCTAGTCCCTCAAGAAACTTCATCGTCCTCTCCTGCAGACATACCTGTCTCTCCTTACACTTCGGGTGCTTGCAGCTCGTCCGATCTGAGAAGTGATCATAATCCAATCACAAACACTCCAACTCCGTGGCATACTCTTGTACCGTCTTCTCTCCCTGTACGGTGTCATCGATCTTTCCCTTGATCTGGAAAATCCTCAAGTTATTTCCCACACCATCGTAGGTTCTCCTCAACTTCTCCCACACATCTTTCACCACCTCAAGGCCATCCACTGTGGCGACGATCGACTGGACTAAAGAATTGAGGAGCCAAATGTATACCATTATATGAATGGACTTTCACTCGTCGCGTCCTGCCGAGCCCTCATCTGACTCTATCTTCTCTCATGACAAGAAACCCTCCAGGTTCTTCCCTGCGAGGGTCTCCTTACCCGTCGTGACCAACTCAGGTAGGTGGCCGGTCCATCAAGATTCAGATTGATGGATGTAAGCTCCAACTTCGTCAATGTTCGTGTCGTGCTCTCACCAGCCGACAGTTTCATCAGCTTCATCAACGTTGCGACCTCCGCAGAGTCCAACTTCTTGATGATCTCCTCCATCGATTCTCCTCTTCTCCGATCACCTCACACCCGTCCCACGATTCACGTTCGTCATCTTCGTCCTCTCCTAGACCCGATCATGTCTCTTCTCCATCAGATCTAGGCCTTCGATGTGAACGTCTGGAACAACCCGCGGGAGAAGCCAGGAACCGCGATAGAAGGTTCCGCGGGAGTCTCGGTTTCGCGGTGGTGGTGGCCGACGAGCGGTGCGGCAATGGTGGTGGCGGACGGTGTAGCAGCGGTGACGGCTAGGGTTTAAGAGGTGGTGGCTAGGGTTTGGGCTCTGATATCATGTAGAATATTTTGGAGTAATTGTTATATTTTTTATTGATAATCTCTTGACTATTTATAGTCTTACAACCCTTCATCTTACATTAATACCCCATTGAAAATCCCTGTAGAATATTCTAATATCCTAACAAATATACCAAGAATATTCTAATATACTAACAAATATACCAAGAATATTCTAATATACCAACAAAAGGTAAAAATGGTAAAAGAAAAAACACAAACATATTGTATCAGATGTACTGTATACTTAAAATACGATACAAAAAGGTATACTACAATCTTTTGTCCCATCCAATGCACTTATACGATCTATATCGAAAACCCTTTGTATCTTATCGTACATGTATGATAGAAGATTAACAACAGAGCTCGTAGACAATAAGCGTATTCTTAATCTGTTTAACTGGCTGTATATTGGATGAATCAACTATGCATGATAAAATGCTATGGTACTTCTTTATAATCTAGATTGTAAGTAACTTGTCTTGCTATTAAATTGTGATCAATGCCCATTAAAGGCACTTGTGCTGCTGTGGAGATTTCCTACGGGGTTCCTTAAATATGTCATATCTAGCAAGTCAAAGTAGAGTCCTTGTCAGCCCTTCTAAATTTAGGTCTCTTACTTTGATATGTCTTGCTAATTTATTTTTGATTTGCTCCTGATTAAAGCATTTCTTTTTTACAAAGTAGGGAACTGATCATTTTAAATGCCTTTATATGTCAATAGAGCACATGATATTTCAACAAATGTGTCCGTGTGTGTGTGTGTATATATATATATATATATATATATATATATATATATATATATGGGAAAATGGGATATGAGCCATTGACTCATATTCCTACATGAGACATGCACATGTGGACCAATAGAAATTAAGTGTACTAGTGCACATGCCATGTAGGAGTCAATTCCTATTGGTCCATATGTGCATGACTCGTGTAGGAATATGAGCCAATAACTCATATTCTGTTTACCCTATATATATATATATATATTAGCGATATTATAACCTTTTTCATATTTTGATGCAGACTTGTCTTCGTTTACCCTTGGTTATAGCAGATTGTTAAAATTGTATATATATATATATATATATATAATATATATATAATCTCTCCTAATAAGTGCATCTATTGGTGTTTGCTATACATGTCAGAACCATTCATCCAAAAATATATATAAACAACAAATCTTTCATCCCAAATATTTTATGCTGATATTTTATTCCATTTTGATCTTTTTTGGACCATCTCTTAAAAATTAGCAAATGTTACAGCCTTTGCATCTACTGGTGTTTGCTGTACATGTCAGGACCATTCATCCCATATATATATATATATATATATATATATGAAAAACACATCTTTCATCCCAAATATTTTGTGCTGATTACATCAATTCAACCCCCCCCCCCCCCCCCCCCCCCCTCCTCTTTTTCTCTTCCATTTAGTTCTTTTTATGATTCTCTCTTAAAAAATAGCAAATATTATAGCCTTTTTCACAGATTAATGCAAACTCGTTCTGGTTTACCCTTCGCTGTAGCAGTTTGTTAAAACTTTACCTGGATACTCTCTCTCCTACCATCTATTGGTGTTTGCTATACATGTCAAAATCAAGATGAATTTCGTTTTTGTCTTGTAAACGGACACCACGTCTAACTTCCTACTAATGCAATTGTCCTTTTAATGCATTGTTGTTGATCCATCTCAACATTGTGTTTTGACTTTTGAGCCTTATTTTTTGCCGTTTTTTCTTAGTTGCCCAATGTTTTGATCAATAAAGCAAATTGCAGTTATAAAAAAAAAAATTCTTTCAACTTCTAGGACCAACGCTTAGCCCACACTGCCTAGACGACCACCTAGTTCTAGGCGGACCCAAAAAACAGATGGCAAAAAACTAAGAAACAATTAAATTAAAGGTTGATTAATAACAATATCGTCCCATTTGCCATGGGAGGAATGCCTCCAACATATTGAATAGGTCATTCACCCACATATTTCTCTTCTTGACCAACATACCCTCCAAGGTTTTACATAATTACCTAGCCACCAAGTCGTACTTTAAAACTAATCCTCCTTATATAGGAAGGACATTTCGGTTATTTCTCCATATCCTTCTTGGATATTAGTACGTTCAGAGGGATAAGATCAAAGCTGTCGTCCATAACAAAATGTCAAAATTGAAAGAAAAAAGGGATGTGCTTGGCTGATGTCAACTCGCAAGAGGGGTGGTCGAGATCTGCACTCGTCGTCTGTGCTTGACTGCTCGCGGAGTGATCATTGGTGTTGGAGACTTGCATTGGGACGTCGACGGTCGAGGGTGGCGGCTTCCTCTGAAAGGTCGGTAATTTTTTTTACAGCTGCCCTAAAGTCTCTATCGACTTTGCAACTACCCTAAAAAACTGATTCCTCTCGGTGGCCTACTAGAGGAGTCGGTCTAGGAGTCTAGGCGGCTGCCTACCTGCTTAGGCGATCGATTAATGCCGATTTTTTAAGCCAGCCGATTAATATCCGACTCCGGTTGAAATCTAGGCGTTCCATTACCGCCTAGCGTCTAGGCACTGATTAATACCTACTTGTAGGACATTGTCTAGGACAACAATCACAATCCACTCTAAAAGCACTCTACATTAAGGAATTTTCTTTAACTCTATGAAGAACATCCTTCTCGATCTTGCCATCACGATAATTAATTGAACTTAAATAGATAAACTGTCACTAGTCTTGGGTATATCCTAGTCACACACACATCTCTCTCTCTCTCTCTCTCTCTCTCTCTCTCTCTATATATATATATATATATATATATATATATATATAATTTTTTTACTCACACACACCTACATGTCCTTACGGTGCCAAGGCTCGAACCTGGCTGGCCTTGGCGGATGTCCCCTCCACTAGGCTAGGGAGCTTGGATGTACTTTAAACTCTTGATCATTAGCATTTCCATCCTTAAACTTTTGAATTCTTACCATATCCCTCTCTCGGATGTACTCTTCTGGTCTAATTTTTAGCATTATGAGATGGATTTGTCAAGCCATCTTGAAACTACGTAGGAAGATAGTAGAGTAGTTTTAATATGTTGTCAGATCAGACAAAGATAACCATGAGGTACATGGCATCGATGCCCTTGATGAGGCAAATGCTCTCAGTGAAGTCAGTAGTCTACGAGTTCCTCTTGTTCAAATATTAATTCCTCCATGTAGGATTAGACAGTCAATGGTCAATGGGGTCAGTGAAGTCGATGGTTATTTGCAGTTCAATCTTTATAATATTGATTTCTTGCTCTCCCTATTTTTGAGCATTATGAAATGGATCTGTCGAGCCGTTGTGAGGCTACATAGGAAGATAGTAGGGTAGTTTTAATATGTTCTCATATCAGACAAAGCTAACCATGAGGTAGATGGTGTCAATGCCTTTGATTATGCCTCAGTGAAGTTGGTAGTCTTTGACTTCCTCTTGTTCAAAACATTGGTTCCTCCAATTTAGGTTTAGGAAAAGTCGGTCGCATTAAGGGTAAATGGCCTTTTCTTTTGCTTGAGAATGTAACCCCGTCCACCGCATCTCAGTGAAGTCGACAATTGTTATCATTTCCATCTTTATACTATTGATTTCCTACCATATCCCTCTTTCTGATGTACTTTCCTGGTCTATTTCTTAGCTATCAAATAGATCTGACGAGCCGTTGCGAGACTACGTAGGAAGATAGTAGAGTAGTTTTGAATCTTTTGATATGTTGTCAGATTAGACAAAGATAACCATGAGGTAGATGGCGTTGATGCCCTTGATGAGGTCGATGCCCTTTGTGAAGTCGGTGGTCTACAACTTCCTTCATTGTAGGCTAGGATGCCCTGAGAGAACTATTCTTGTGCCTAACCTTGTTGGACATCAAGCTTGGCACATCTGTTTAACTTGATGTTGATTAGAACTTGTAAGGCGGCGGTTCATTGCTATTCGTTATTCTTTGATGGTTCATTGCTATTACTTTTTCTTTGATGGTTCTGGGGTTTGTTGGTGAAAATTAGGCGGAAGCTTTTGTTATTAGTGGCGGATATTGAAGCAAATTTTTGTAGGGGACAAACAAAAAGGAAGAACGTATAATGTTAAAATAATTTCATCATATACTACTCTTTTCCGTAAAATATATAAATACAAAATAGTATTCCACAAAACTAAAAGGATAGACAACATGGAGAAAGAAAGAAAATCTCAATTTGAAGTTGTGCCCGATAATCTCCCAGAGCCTTGAGATCATCAACAATTGAATCATAACTAAAACTTTTAGAATTTTCTCTTCAATATAGATTACTAGCAAGAACTCATCTGGCATTTTGTTTCAAACTCTTGTTTTGACAATTTCATTGTAGGAAAAAATCCAGTTCTGTAGTAGCCCTTGAAATTGGAAGAGTTAAATGCCATGCAATAATCTATCAATCAAATACTAGACATCTGATTTCTTGTTTCCACCAACCAGAATGTAGTTGACATGTTCCCCAAATCTGGAGATTAGGAACATCACAACAAAATTTTGCAGCTGAAACTTCAAACTTATTTTATCTTTCTCATTGAAATCATTAGGATAGTATTCTCTACAATAGTAGAAAGTTCATCAAAATTTTAGATTTACAAAAGTTACATGGATGGTGGACCTGATTGACTAAATGAAAGTTACTTGGAAAATTTTCAAATAGTCGGGTCAAAACGGAAATGAAATGGTTTACTATTCTAAACGCAAAACTTTTACCACACCGAATTAAGTCAGCCTCAAGTTTGAGTAACTATTGATCTTGAATCATACTTGTAGTTAGTTTAAGGCTTTGACATGATCTGAAAAAAAGATCATTATGTTATAGAGTAAACACTTTGGGTAAAGGTTTTATTATTGTTGTTGTGTTGTACTACATTGACCTTATCCGTTTACCTTATGGGTCCGTTTAACAAATGGAAACCTTTGGAAACTAAGGACCTTTTCTATTGGTTTCTAGAAACCACAGTAAACAGCTATGTTTCCAATTTAAAATGTTTATTTGCTAGAAACTATAAGATAGAAACTAGTCATTAATGGTGACAATTGTAATAAATAAAACTTAATTATAATAGAAGGTTAAAATGTGTGTTTCTTGTTCAAAAATAAACAACAATAAAGAGTTGAGTCATAATTGCTTCCAATGAGTTTTTATCTATTTGGAATCTTGGATGGAAGCAAAATTGGGGAGTAGTTTCCACTTTGGTGGTGGGACCTACAAGTTTCCTTAGTTGACACATGTTTCCTACTACCAAATATGCAACTATATGGAAACTAGTCATACTTTTCACCACTTTGATAATTGTAGTTTTCCTTAACTTCCATTTGCCAAACAGGCCCTATGAATGAGTTATCTATTTCTATTAAGCCCTTGGTGGTTTTATTTTAAGTTCCTTGGCCTGATTTATATGTGAGACATGTAAATGCATACTACGGCCCACTATTTTCATTCCTAAGATGTTTCTATTGTGAAATGTCTAGCCTGGATAATTTTGAAGTATTCTTGGTTACAATTGTGAGAAATTTCTAGAATTTCTGAATTCAAGGATGAGTTATTGTTGTTTTACAAGGCAACATCATAAAACAAAACAGATATTATGCTCCTTTTGGTAATATACACCCTTACGTTCTTAAGTGGCTAAGATTTGAAAGTTTATTTGGGTGTAGAACAAAAATTTAACACTGATCAAGTCTCTTTTTATATTGAAAATACCAACTAGATATGTTAATATCTCAAGTATAGAATGCCTGTGACTGCTGAAATATAAGTCTTATTATATGATTTCTTTTTTTAATTTATCTTGATCCAGCGTGTATGTCATGAACACTTGTTTTCTTACAATTACATAGTTATGTAGTGAGCTCAAATCTATGTTGGATTGTTTAGTACTTGCCTTCAGGATCTGCATTTTTTTTTGGGATATAATGAGATACCAGGACAACTTTGCATATGTAAATGAAGTCATTCTTTAATAGCTGTTTTTTTAGTTACGGCAATGCATTTTTGACATTGTAAGCATGCAATAATAGGTGGGGGAGTTTACATTGGCTTTCCATCCATTCATGCCTTCTTCGGTTCATTCTGTTTGTATTTTTTGGAATATGAAATGAAATCTTCGCTATATTGTAAAGTGCTAATTTCTTTTTCTTTTAATTTTGTTATGTTTCTTTCATATTTGCGACAAAAGTTATATATATCTTATTTGTTTGTGTGGTTTGTAATTTCATAAAATTTCTAGGTTCAGCTGATCAGTTCGTGCACAAAAATCGGTTACAAGAGTTTACCCAAAGGGCAACACTACCACTACCCATGTATCAAACTATTAATGAGGGACATCCACATGCACCGCAATTCCGATCTACTGTTGTGGTAGATGGACATACATTTACTTCCCCTTATACATTTGTTCATAAGAAAGCAGCAGAGCAAGATGTTGCAAGGCTTGCCCTTGAAGGCATATCCATGATGATCAAGCATCAAGGTGTCCCCCAGATTCAAGAGGTACGTCGCTTCTGTTATTTTTGGTTACGACAAGCTCTTACATTGTCATATTTTCTTCCTGTATACATTGTTAACATGTAAAATATGTCCATATTTTCTTCCTATTAACATTGCTGGGGATCGACAGTCCAAATTTCTGACAGCAGTGTCAGAGGTACAAATAGAAATATAGTTGAAGCATGATGAATTT
>JAYESA010000015.1:5825119-6023306 GCA_036927795.1 Iris macrosiphon
GTCTTGACTTAAATTTGTGCAGGAGAAAAATGTCCAAGAAATGCTACAAGAGTTGTCACTGTGGTTTAAAATGTCCTTATAAACATCTCGGTCCAACTGAAGTGCATGCTCGGATCAGGAGAGCGGAACTGATGGCCATTCCATTTTATTACGTGGTATGTAACTCCAAGCCTGCAACAGTCATATATATATATATATATATATATATATATGGAGCAGGATATTGTACCAAGCAATTGTGTACCAAGCAATCTCAGCCACACATTTTTTGAAATGTGTGATTATTAAATCATTCCATAAAGTTGTTGCCACGTCAGCATATTTTATAATCATACATTTCAAAAAAATATGTGACTGATATTACTTGGTGTAATAAATGATACAATAAACCTTGCTGTAATATCCTATCCCTATATTTATTTATATATACTAGTAATGTGCACGTGCATTGCACGTGCGCAAAAAAAATGTTTAATTTTTTAAAATATAAAATTATTATAAATATTGTTATTCCTAGGAATTGAACTCAAACAATCGAGAAAAATATCTCACATTTAATCATTTGAGTTAGAATTGTATTGTTGTAAATAATTACATTAGGTAGTTAAATAATTAGTTAGTTTAAAAAAAATAGTTGGTGGAGTATTTATATATGGTTTTGATGGCTCAATTTTGAACCGTTTTTAATTCTCATTTTATATATATATATATATATATATATGTATAATTTCTGAACTATAAATTTCGAGTAAGTTAATATTTTAAAGATAATTATAGAAGCCATCCTGATGTTATCATTTTATATTTTATATTCCCTCCCTGTTAATTTTTAGCACTAACTCTCCATGCAGAGGTTAGTTTTTGGCCAGTCGTTAGTTTTGATGTGCCATACAGTGGCGTTTGCCAGGATTTTGATTAAGGGACCAAATCGACTAATAAATTTTTAATAAAAAAAAAAGAATAAACATGCAAAGAAAACTAATAGTAGAATTAACCGTAAAATATTTATCACAAAGACATTAAAATAGTTGTATTATATCATAAATCATAATCGATAATAATTGTTTACAATAATTTCCTACGAGGTTTCATATTTTGAAAATCTTGCAAGATGTTCTCCTTTACAACTTTTGCAAAAATATTTTACTCAATGTATGTCACCAAATAATCATTCATAAATTTCTCTCTCATTCAGTACGAAGTGTATTCTTGATAACCTTCATTGCTGAAAAAGCTCTTTCAACAGTTGTCGTTGCAACAGGCAAGACGAGAGCCAATTTTTAAAAGCAAGTACACCAATGGATATGCTTAATTCTTCCTTTGCTCAACTAGTTTTTTAGCAAGTTCACCAATTCTCTTCAAACCGTAGAACTTATCATCATAACGGACTTTCTCTATAAAGTTCTCAAGTTGATCACCAATTGTCCTAAACTCCATTGATGAAAAATCAGACAGATAGAACTTAGCAAATTGAAGCAATTTTTCCTTATCAAAAGTCCTAAATGAAAGGATCAAGACATGCCATACACAAAAAAAACTATGTACTCACATTAGAAAAACTGTTATTCAACTCTTGAAGTTGTAAATCTATCACTTTATAGAACAACTCAACACGATAGAAATTGAGGTTTGTCATCTCTTCAACATTGCGACTTGATCTTCCATGAACTACGAACAAGTCTTCCATGTTTGGAATTTCAATCTCATGCTTATTACAAAAAGAAGATACAACCCCCAACAATTAATCCCATCCGTCACCTCTCATCCTTTGTAGTCGTCGTTTGGCCGCTTTAACTTGTGACATGGCATTGACAATATTTTGATCTTTTTACTATAACACTTGGGACAAGTCATTTGTAATTTCCAAAATTTCTTTCATCAAGAGTAATTTGAAGGCAAACTCAAAACATTGCATGGCATCCAACAAATTAGTTGCTTCATCTCTATGGTTATCATCTAAACCATACTCTTCAATTACCTCAAGCACGTCTATAACCGAGGAAAACAAGTCAACCAAACTCAAAAGTGTCAAATAGCGCGAACCCCAACGTGTATCACCGGCCCGTTTCAATGCTGATTCTTGATTCAAAGCTCTCATCGTCTCTCTTTCACCACTATAAATTTATTCAATAGTCTTTTCAAATTGTTTCTCCCGAAGAATATCTAGACGTTTGCATGAGGCTCCAACAATATTTGACAAAATTGTAACTTGGTTAAAGAATGAGGTGATCCTCTTGTGTTTTTTTTGAACGGCTACAAGTGGTAATTGCAGTTGATGAGCAAAGCAATGTATATAGAAAGCGGAATTGTTCTCCTTTAAAATCAAACTTTTCAGACCATTGAACTCCTTACGCTTATTGCTAGTGCCATCATAGCCTTGCCCTCGTAGACTTGCTATACCCAAGCCATGCTTAGAAAAAAAAAAAGAATCAATAGCTGTCTTTAATGTCAATGCAGAAATCTCCCTAACATGTACAATACCAATAAAACGTTCAACCACACAACCATGTTTGTCCACATAACGTAAAGCCACCGCCATTTGTTCTTTGACTGAGACATCCCGTGATTCATCAACTAAAATCGAAAAAAAATCTTGTCCAACTCTTGGAGAATAGCTTTCGTGGTCATAAATGAAGCCGCATTGATAATTTCTTTTTGAATTTCGGAAGAACTCATTCTATGGTTGCCAGGAGCATTTTCAAAGACAACTCGGTCGATATTATCATTGTGTTCTGCAAGAAAGTGAAGAAGCTAAAGAAAATTACCCCGATTTGAAGATCCTTCAGATTCATCGTGTCTATGGAAAGCCAATCCTTGGTGTAAAAGATATTTAAGGCAATCAAAAGTTGCAGTTAAACGAGTACGATAATCTATTTTCGCTTAATCCGATTGATTGGACAAACACACTTCTATGTGCTGCTTTTGGTTCATTAAATCGTCACAAGCTTTCAGACATTTATTGTGAGTACTCAAATGACCTCCAACATGCTCCTTCAACCTTTTTTTTTCCAATTTGTAAATCCCTCACCAACAAACGAATCACCACCTGCCTGGGCCCCTTGCATCGGTTTAAATAAATAACAACACAAACAAAAGGCAGCATCATTTTCTATACTGTACTTTAACCACCTCTTAAATTCAGTAAACCATAGAGGATTGAATCTCCTTTTAGTACCTGAAAATGTTCTATGAGAAAATTCGTGATTTTTTAGGTTGACATGGTCCGTCCCTTTTGAAGGTATGCTCGGCGAACCATCTCTATCACTTTAGGTTCACGGTACTCATAAATACTTTTTCTAAAAGCAGGGCTGATGGAAGCTCGTCTAAATTAACCGTGTGCCCTTGTGTTTGAACTTGTTGTACTTGAGGTTGCACATCATTAGACTTTGAATTCTTAATAGATTGAACATTGGGTTCAGAAGAAGAACCTTCTTAATAGATCCTCTCCCTCTTAGTCTCAGGTAACATATCTAATTAATTTATGCCCTAAATTAGATAGCCCATAATTGATTCATGTCCTAAATTAGATGGCCCCAACTAATTCATGCCCTAATTAATTTTGCCTAAAACTTAATTTACTCTTACATGGAATAAAATTGATTCATTATTGATTTTGCCCTATAGTTACAATTTATTGAGTCGATTTTACACTATTTTAAAACAGAATGCAAAAGTATCTTCTAAAAAGATCGAGAGCTCAAGAAGATTCTTCTTTTGAACCCAATGTTCAATCTATTAAAAATTCAAAGTCTAATGATGTGCAACCTCAAGTAAGAAGTTCAAATACAAGGGCACACCATTAATTTAGACGAGCTTCCATGAGACCTTGCTTTTAGAAAAAGTATTTATGGGTACCGTGATCCTAAAGTGATAGAGATGGCTCGCCGAGCATACCTTCAAAAGGGACCATGTCAACCTAAAAATTACGAATTTACTCATAGAACATTTTCAGGTCCTAAAAGGAGATTCAATCATCTATGGTTTACTGAATTTAAGAGGTGGTTAGAGTACAATATAGAAAATGATGATGCCTTTTGTTTGTGTTGTTATTTGTTTAAACCGTGGCCTAGGCAGGTGGTGATTCGTTTGTTGGTGAGGGATTTACAAATTGGAAAAAAAGAAAAAGAAATGTTGAAGGAGCATGTTGGAGGTCATTTGAATACTCACAACAAATGTGTGAAATCTTGTGACGATTTAATGAATCAAAAGCAGCACATAGAAGTGTGTTTGCTCAATTAATCGGATCAAGCAAAAATAGATTATTGTACTCGTTTAACTGTAACTTTTGATTGCCTTAAATATCTTTTACGCCAAGGATTGGCTTTCCGTAGACATGATGAATCTGAAGGATCTTCAAATCGGGGTAACTTTCTTTAGCTTCTTTACTTTCTTGCAGAACACAATGATAATGTCGACCGAGTTGTCTTTGAAAATGCTCCCGGCAACCATAGAATGAGTTCTCCCGAAATTCAAAAAGAAATTATCAATGCGGCTTCATTTATGACCACGAAAGCTATTCTCCAAGAGATTGGACAAATTTTTTTTTTGATTTTAGTTGATGAATCATAGGATATCTCAGTCAAAGAACAAATGACGGTGGCTTTACGTTATGTGGACAAACATGGTTGTGTGGTTGAATGTTTTATTGGCATTGTACATGTTAGGGAGACTTCCGCATTGAAATTAAAGGCAGATATTTATTCTTTTTTTTTTTTCAAGCATGGCTTGAGTATAGCAAGTCTACGAGGACAAGGCAATGATGTCGCTAGAAATATGCGTGGGGAGTTCAATAGCCTCAAAAGTTTGATTTTGAAGGAGAACAATTTCGCTTTCTATATTCATTGCTTTGCTCATCAACTGCAATTGACACTTGTAGCCGTTTCAAAACAACACAAGAGGATCGCCTCATTCTTTAACCAAGTTACAATTTTGTTAAATATTGTTGGAGCCTCATGCAAATGCCGAGATATTCTTCGGGAGAAACAATTTGAAAAGATTATTGAAGAAATTTATAGTGGTGAAAGAGAGACGGGGAGAGGTTTGAATCAAGAATCAACATTGAAACGGGCCGGTGACGGTGATACACGTTGATAGGGGTGAGCAACGGTTCGGTTCAAACCGAACCGAATATATAAAAACCGAAATAACCGTAAATCGTATTTCTCAAAACCGGAAATCGAACCGTTTTCTTAAAACCGAAAAAAACCGAACCGATCTAATTCGGTTCGATTTTCGGTCGGTTCGATTTCATGGGCCAATGCATTGGACCTTTACGTTTTAGAAAATAGGCTTTACGTTATGTGGACAAACATGGTTGTGTGGTTGAATGTTTTATTGGCATTGTACATGTTAGGGAGACTTCCGCATTGAAATTAAAGGCAGATATTTATTCTTTTTTTTTTTTTCAAGCATGGCTTGAGTATAGCAAGTCTACGAGGACAAGGCAATGATGGCGCTAGAAATATGCGTGGGGAGTTCAATAGCCTCAAAAGTTTGATTTTGAAGGAGAACAATTTCGCTTTCTATATTCATTGCTTTGCTCATCAACTGCAATTGACACTTGTAGCCGTTTCAAAACAACACAAGAGGATCGCCTCATTCTTTAACCAAGTTACAATTTTGTTAAATATTGTTGGAGCCTCATGCAAATGCCGAGATATTCTTCGGGAGAAACAATTTGAAAAGATTATTGAAGAAATTTATAGTGGTGAAAGAGAGACGGGGAGAGGTTTGAATCAAGAATCAACATTGAAACGGGCCGGTGACGGTGATACACGTTGGTAGGGGTGAGCAACGGTTCGGTTCAAACCGAACCGAATATATAAAAACCGAAATAACCGCAAATCGTATTTCTCAAAACCGGAAATCGAACCGTTTTCTTAAAACCGAAAAAAAAACCGAACCGATCTAATTCGGTTCGATTTTCGGTCGGTTCGATTTCATGGGCCAATGCATTGGACCTTTACGTTTTAGAAAATAGGCATATTTAAATTATATATCTTCAAAAAATAATAATCTAACATTATTGTATTTATGAATTATTACAATTATAGAGAAAAAATATTTATATATATATATATATATATATATATATATATATATATATATATATATATATATATATATATATCGATTGAGAGTAAAGAGAGCGCTCAAAGAAGTGCCAATAGAAAATATGAGGAGAGAGTGCGTTCAGTTAGGATTAAAAAAATGTTAGTATATATAGATTGAGGGTAGTTTGTTAAATTAATAAATCTAAATCAATTTTCAGTTCGGTTCGATTTTTGGTTTACAACCGTTATATGCTCACCCCTACACGTTGGGGTTCGCAATATGTGACACTTTTGAGTTTGGTTGACTTGTTTCCTCGGTTATAGACGTGCTTGAGGTTATTGAAGAGGATGGTTCAGATGATAACCATAGAAGTGAAGCAACTGATTTGTTGGATGTCATGCAATGCTTTGGGTTTGCCTTCAAATTACTCTCGATGAAAGAAATTTTGGGAATTACAAATGACTTGTCCCAAGCGTTACAAAAAAATATCAAAATATTGTCAATGCAATGTCACAAGTTAAAGCGGCCAAGCGACTACAAAGGATGAGAGATGACGAATGGGATCAAGTGTTGGGGGTTGTATATTCTTTTTGTAATAAGCATGAGATTGAAATTCCAAACATGAAAAACTTGTTTGTAGTTCGTGGAAGATCACGTCGCAATGTTGAAGAGATGACAAACCTCCATTTCTATCGTATTGAGTTGTTCTATACGGTGATAGATTTACAACTTCAAGAGTTGAATAACCGTTTTTTTGAGGTGAGTACAGAGTTGCTTTTGTGTATGGCATGTCCTGATCCATATGTTTCATTTAGGGCTTTTGATAAGGAAAAATTGCTTCAATTTGCTAAGTTCTATACGTGATGTTTCACCAATGGAGTTTAGGGCACTTGGTGATCAATTTGAGGAACTTTATAGAGGATGTCCGTTATGATGATGAGTTCTTCGGTTTGAAGGGGATTGGTGAGCTTGTTAAAAAACTAGTTGAGCAAAGGAAGAATGAATCATATCCATTGGTGTACTTGCTTTTAAAATTGGCTCTCGTCTTGCTCGTTGCAACGACAATTGTTGAAAGAGATTTTTCAACAATGAAGATTATCAAGAATACACTTCGTAACCAAATGAGAGATAAATTTTTGAATGATTGTTTGGTGACATACATTGAGCAAGACATTTTCGCAAAAGTTGAAAACGATGACATCTTGCAACATTTCAAAATATGAAGCCTCGTAGAAAATTATTGTAAACAATTATTGTCGGTTATGACTTATGATATAATGTAACTATTTTAATATGCCTTTGTGATAAAATATTTTTCGGCTAATTTCTACTGTTAATTTTCTTTGCATGTTTCTTCTTTTCTTTTTTTTTTATTAAAAATTTATCAGTCGATTTTGATCCCCTATATCAAAATCCTGGCTACGCAAGAGGTCTAACAAGAGGTTATGACATGAGAAAGTAATGGAATGAGAAGAATGTTGAGAATTAGTCAAAGTAAATATTAGTAAGATAAGAATGAATCCTTGAATGATGTAGGTACTTCATTAACCGAGACCAAGTCCGGAGGATCGGATTGGACTCTGGTTGGATCAGATTTATCGGACTCTAATATGATATTTAAAATAATTTTAAACAAGAGTAATATTAAATACATAATCAAATAGAAATCAAACCTCAATCATTATGAAATACATACAAACTGAAATGAGTTTTTAGGATAAGGAGTTAAGAGTTTGGGTGAAAAAATTTATAATTTTAACTTTATATATATATATATATATATATATATATATATATATATATATATATATATATATCGGGTTTCGAGTTCTTCGGGTAACCCGACAAATGAATCCGAGCCCAACCCGATTTTTGATTGGGTTCAAGTATTTTAACCCAAATCCAAGCCCAAATTCAAGTATCTTCAACCCTAACCCAACCCATTAACGGACTTACCCGATCAGGCTCGGGTTTAGCCCGCCCGAGTTGCACCCCTACAAACAGTCCCCTTTAGTGTAAATTCAAGAGAGAAAAAATCACCAATAAAACAGTCCATTTGTATAGCAAAAGTCACCAGGTACTCAGGTAATTGATCTTTCATCTTTCACCATAAATCTCTCTCCAAAAATCAACATCTTTTCGCCATACTCAGCATGTATGTATGCAATTGAAGTCAGGCTGCACACGTACTTTGCAATAAGGAATAGAATGACAGGTATTAACTAGCACTTTTAATTTGAAAATTCTAAAATTTTGAGTCACACAAATACTTTGCACATTAAACAACAATAGCAATTGAGGATTAACATTTACTTGCCGCATATTTTGTAATGCCCTGAGTATTTACCATACACAAAAAGCTTCAATATATGGCACTTTTATATTCAGCCCAACTTCCACAGACATAGGAGAGCAACACTGCCATAAGCTTATGTACTAAACTAATGAATTTGAACTATTTGAGGCCAGATTTCTCCCAAGGATACTGATGCTTCTGATATATCACCCTCTATATTCTACCTGATAATTTGTCATTCTATCGTCGTTGTGCATGTCAATCTTCCTCTTCTGGATAGAACAGCTAATGGCACTTGTTATTAGCTGCTGCCATCTTCGAGTTGTCCATGAGAAAGGAGGTGGGCCATATATTGCTGGAAATGACAATGGAAAACAAACGGTGAATTATAAATTTCTCATATCAGCTCAAAATGTGTTAGGAAAAAATGTCCAACTTGCCCCACTTGATTCCCTAAAGCATGATTACTTTAACTATTTTCAGCAAGAGTCCACGGTGATCAACATGAACAATAACACATTTCGGAACATATTTACTAACAAAACCATCAAGCAATTTTAACTACCTTGTTCGAGATTATTGAAAATAATATGATGTGTACAAGAAGGCCTGCAATGTGCAAATAGAATTTTTAGTATGTCAAGCCTCTCTTGGTATAACATTTTTCAACACAAAACATTTTCGCCAACCCCCGGTCTGTGCACCATCGAGTACTAGCAACAACGAGAACCAAACCAGAAAGTTTATGATGGATCGAACTTTCTGAATTTCATGTCACCAGAAAATACCAAATATTGAATGCATTCCATGATGCAGTAAGCTAAGAATGACAACTTAAAAGCTTGCATCACCCATTATGATACTCTTGATATTCATGAAAATAATACTAGAAAGTGCATGCATATTGAACAGAACAGTGAATATAATAATGTGAAGTTTCTATTATTGCAATAAACACCAACAGTGTAATAGTTTTTTTTCTTGTAAAACAAGCTTTTTACCAAATATGGCAATCGACTAGCATTTTAGCTACAGGACTAACTGAGGCCTGCATGTCACACAACACATCACACTCTCCCTAAACAGTTTTCTAATCCAGAAATGTGCTATCTTTTAATTTCACCATTATAGTGATCACTTAGACTGGCTTTAAGTTTTAACCCAGTAGTGATTTCTACTCATAATTCAACATTAAAGAATCATGAGCAAAACTGATTCTCCAAACTAAATCGTCTCTAGAAACCCCTGAAAACTTTTCTGAAATCATGTAAAAGTTTCCACAAAATTTAGAATGACAGCAAGATTCTACAGAGAGACCTCATTTCATCAGCCAAACTACTAGTTGAAAGAGCCTTTAAAGTGTCCAGTCACTATATACTACTTCCATAAGTTAGTATTGTTCTCTACTAAACAATGCCATATGTACATATGTTTCTTCATGTTAACTGCAATCATTTCTTCAGTCTGCATAGTAATTTCTTTCAAACAAGACTTTAATGCATTTATACCGTCACATATGTTTCTCCTTCTCGCATGGAATATGCAGAACCACCTCGTCCTTCACCTAACAAAATAGATATAGATTGAAGAGAGATAATTGATGCCTCCAACAGTACACCACGAAATATCCTCATTCTAACCACAAATTGAACTCAAACTCGTCCCTTCTTACCTCTTCTTAACTGTCTGAATACAATAAAACACTGAAACAGTCAAACCCTTTCAGTTAAAGGGTACCGAGTAACTAGCAGGCACTCTGCCATACTTCTTTTCATGGAAAAAAAGTCATATTAAGGTTTATTTATCCTTTGATAAAAAGAGGGGTCCTGTCACAGGGCTCCACTAATACATCACTCTAGTCACCATTTCTATAGAAAGGCTGTTTCTCTGTCTCAAAAATATATCGCAACACCCTTTGTTTCTCCATCCTATACCTGTTCATCGATTGTCTACTAGCAGATTGACCTATAGATACGCAGTTCTCCTGCCAAAATACTGTTCTACAACTTCAAGCGACCCTTATCAATGTAAAGCACATAAAGCAACGGATATATACATTACTTTTCTTTCAGAAGTGTTCTGTATCAACCAAGCATCTTTGTTTGACTTCAATATTGCATGCCAAAAATATTTCTCAGCATTGCTCATCTCCATTTGACAACATTTGATTTTATGGCACCAGAAAGTTTTAACATCAAGCCCTTCAATTCATCTGACAGCATAAACTATTTCCAGTATTCTTCTTTTCACAGCCTGTATCTAAGTTCTCTCTTGCTAATTAATTCATCTATGATCCCTCATGTAACCTATGTCGCACAGAGACGGCAAAATGGTGTACATACTCATATCATGTCCGTATCATACAACATAGTTGACTACTTGTTGTTCCTATCTGAAAATTTCCATATTTGAATCTTGTCCTTACCCGTATCCATGTCCGTCTTGCAACATAGCATGTAACACTTCTAACAAACTATTTTGCATTTATCCTGAACATAAATCCCTTATAACCAAATCCAGTTTGTCACCTTCGAAGCACATTAATATAGTTGCATCTTCATTTCTGATGTGTGTGAGAATCAGGCTCTTTTTTGCTAATTGGCCTGTCATAGCCATGAACATTCCCGATATCATCTTATCTCTTCATCTGACCTCTTTTCAAGTTAGGAGAACCTAGAAAGTGCTCCTTGGTTGCATGAATGAAAATGGTAGGTTTATACTCACCGATGAGCCTTCTATTTATCATAAACCCTCTCTTGTTCATTGCTACATTGGCGAGAAAATTTGGCATCAGCAATAGATGGTTGAGATCAGGTTGAGAGTCAAGGCATAAAAACATTGTTACTTTTTGCGGAGCTTTCTCTTGATCCATAACCCCCATTCTGACAAGAGAAGGCTTGGATGATGATGGTGGTGAGGATCATGATGATTTTAATGTCTCATGGGGGACCACACTTTAAATCGGGTTTACTCGGTCTGAAAAATAATTGGTTTTAGTTCTATTCTGAGTCTCATTTGATTTACTTGCGTCATCTAAATTGAGCTGTTTCCAAGTAGGAAATTTAGTAGTCGTGACTGGTCAGACTTACCTTTTAATTTTGGAATGCTTGTTCAGGATAAGAGAGAAATCTTGTGTTGAATTAGGACTCTTTGTTTGAAAGCCTACAAAGGGGTTTTTTTATTCTTCTTTTGGGAAAACTAATGAAGATGCAATATTATCATCCTGCCTGGAGTCCTATAGTCCTATAGTGCAGAGTCCTACAAAAGGGGGATTGTAATCTTCTTTGGGAAACTAATGAAGGATGCAAAATATATATCATCATGTCCATACGGAGTTCTACAGCCAGCATGATTGTCATCTATCATAATTTAGTTGTCATTTTGTTTGATTTCCTTCTTATTTTCTTGCACCTTGAATTCTTAGAATATTATATATTATATTTGAATTCCTCTTTGTAGTTTGATTGGACTTGCATATTAACCAAATCTTAGCTATAAAAATAATGGCCAGAGGCTCAGTTACAACCATAATATAGTTTGCTTTCAATAAAGTTTCTTTTCCAAATATTATTCTCTCATGGATTCGAGATCGTAGTGGATTCAAGCAACCCTACAAGGCTCTGTTCGTCTACTTCGGTGACTACACGATTTTTTCTACGACATAACCGATATTCTCATATATATATATATATATATATATATATATATATATATATATAGAGAGAGAGAGAGAGAGAGAGAGAGAGAGAGAGAGAGGAGGAGGAGGAGGAGGGATCCCGGCTCTTAAGCATCCCCCATAAAATATCCAATTTCTCACGAAATTTTGATCTAATCAAAACAGTCAAAATAGGCAATCCAACGGATGCTATTTCAGAAAATATCGGAGATGCTTAAGAGCGGGGATCCCGATCCCTCCACACACACACACACACACACACACACACACACACAAATTGGTAAGATGGTTGTATTGTACAACTTTCTCGGTTGTAGGGAATTACATCCCTTTAATACCTGAAGGGATGGTTCCCTTTCTCTAAGTAGCCGAGCAGCAGTTCTCGTGTGAAACGGCCCAATAACCCTCCAACTGCTGTTCTGTTGCAAATCTAACCAACAGCCACACACCCACTTATTCCTCCCAACACCACCTCTGAACCTAATCCTTAACCTGAACTTCATCCTTAACCTTATCTGCTTGCTGCCCTTTGTGTTGACCAGAAGAAATTAATTCACGCACCTCATTAAAACCTTCTAAACCCTTTCCCTATAAGTTTCCCTAAAACATCAGAATTAAACCCTAGCTTCTGATCCATAAAGGAAACTTTCATGCTGATGGCAAGAGTTCCCCATAGTAAATCCACAACAAGCCAATGAGTTCAACATAGCCTTACTGCTCCCTCAAGAGTCAAGAGCAGCCAGTATCAAACGACCACATGCACCACCTCTTCAATGGTTTGTCCAAACGTTCCTCACTTCTTAATGTCGACTTTATTGAGGATGGTAGCAGAGGATCCTTTTGCCATTTTTGCTCCCTTTCTCCAGTCATGCAAGAAAAAAAAATATCATGGCTACCTGTGAGCATAGTCACAAGTTCTGCATTCGGGAATAATTCATCAAGGTTGAGAAGTTCTGAATTCAAAAAAATATTTTAAAAAAAGGTAAAAGTGTGTGTGTGTATATATATATATATATATATATATATATATATATATATATATAGAGAGAGAGAGAGAGAGAGAGAGAGAGAGGAGGGATCGGGATCTCTACTCTTATGTATCTCCAATTTTTTTCATGATCACAGTTGTTGATCTTGTTTAAGTCATATAATATTAACCGCTGATTTGAACCAATCGAATCAATGGTTAAGATTAGATAACTTAAACAAGATCCAACGGTTGTGATCATGGAGATGTTTTGGGGATACAAAAATGTGGGGATCCCGATCCTTCCTCATATATATATATATATATATATATATATATATATATATATATATATATATATATATTGAGGGTATCAAGTTGTCGGGTGTGGCAGGCGGAGCTCGATTCAAGTGGAGAGCAAACAAATTATATATTCCAAAATATATCTAGAGAGAGAAAATAATAACTAAGGACCTATTACTAAATATTTATAACTTAGAAGATTTATGTGTAACACTCTTATTAATTACTGCCTTAAATCTTTGCTTTTAGTCAAAGAGGTGTAGCCCAAGTGGCTGAGTTTGGAGCATGAGTCCCGGGTATGGGATGCAGAGCTCGATTCCAGTGGAGACCAAACAAATTATCTATTCCAGAATATAGATAGATAGAGATAAAAGAATAAGGACCTATTACTATATATGTATAACTTGGAAGATTTATGTGTAAACACTTTTATTAATTACTGCCATAAATCTTTGCTCTCCTAATCCTTGTCTCTCCCATTGTGATTGTAGCCCAATTAATTACTATTGAAAAGTGGCCATTAAAGTCTAGCCATTATACTTTACATTTCCCAACCAAGAGTTGGCTTTCCTATTTATAATTAACATTAATTTAGTAGCTGCTCTGTCATTAAAGACCAAAATTGTAGCCAATTAAAAAATAACCCATTAAATTTACAGGACTTATTGTTCTGAATAATTGGGAATATTCGTGATTTATTCACTATTTTAGCGAATAATTCGAGGATTTAACGAATAATTAGTTAATTGCTAAACTACTTGGGAATGAATTAGGGCTGTTATCTAGTCGCAAATTATTTGAAAAATTCGTGAATTCTGTTACTATGCCTGTGAGTTGCTCCTACTATAATCTTCCAGAATGATACTTGAAGAATCTGACTGTATGGTATTTTGATCTTGCCCCCATTTTTTTGTTATGAGAGCTACCTTCAAACATGTTGCTAAAAGCCTAAAACTCGCATAATAAGATAATGGACCTTCCCCTTTGATCGAGGAAAGACTTTAATCTATTGAATCATGCATGTGTCACCTCCATTCGGCAGCAGGTCAATTTTTTTCCAAACAGGGGGGAATGATAGGGGACCACAATTCTTTATTTTAGTCAAGTCCAACAGCTGCATGTGTCACCTCCATCTGGCAACTCTTTAAACCCAACTAGCTGCAGCCCCTTCTCCAAGAGACTGACCAGCAGTGGTATACAGAATCTGGCAGCCAATAGAACTGTTGTTACAATGTAACCACTAGCCACTAGCCCATTTCCTTTCATCACATATAACCCCCATTGTACAATTTCTTCCTTAACCCATGTAACAGCATGAAACCCTTCAACAGAATTCTCTCCTGTGCAGTTACAACACAGGAGTCCATTTGAAAACCTCTCTAAAACCTTTCAGATCCATCAGAACAGCATTCTAACCCTTCCTGCATGTGTTTCCCTAAAACCTCACAATTAAACCCTAGCTTTTGATCCTAACCTCTTCTTGATCCCTTTTCCTATTCCAGACCTTTAGTTGTGTGGTTATCCTGCATCAATTTCGATTTAGGAATGTAGTTTTGTTTGGTTATTTGGATTACATAGTTATCCAAAGATGAATCAGATTCCCTATAGCAAACCTACCTCTTTTGTCTGGAGGACTACTGATGGATCGATGGGCTTAAACTGCATGACCAAGAGAAAAATTATTGGTAACAAATCTGTGTAAACTGTAATGGCCGCAAATATGTGCAAAGATACACCAGTGTTGACAGAAAAGGGCCCTCTTGTCATTGGAAACTCCAGTTCTCGGAAAGCAGAACCAACTAGAAAGCATAATTGCTCAATCAAGTACTTGTTGTAATCAACTTTGCCGCTTTGTCCCCACAGACAACGACTATCTACCTAGCAAGAACAACCCACCCAAATAAAAATAAAACAAGCACAACCCAGGTTAGAAGAATCTTGATTCATACAAGTGCCAAATGTTAGCAGTGTCCATTCCAGTAAAGCCTCTCATAAATGAATATTTGTGGTCTTGTGTTTCCCTTTTCTCCCATATTACACCTAATGCTCGAAATCCTAGCTAAGCATAGCATGTAGTTTTCAATTTCCAATCTGCCAATACAATTATAATCCAAAGCTAGCAATATGCTTTTCTTTAGAAATGGATCAATTGGATTTTCTTAATATAATTGACAAGATCTGTAGTTTATGAATAAAAAGCAGATATCAAAAACAAAATATTGAGAAAAACTTCTACGTACAGAATGGTAGGCATATGGAGGTTTGCCTTGGCGGTCAAAATGCTTTGCCATGATGGAGAACTCAATTGGTCCCCAGTCCTCCACTTCAAAGCAATTACCAAGTGCCGCCTTATACAACTGTGAATCACAATGAAATGAAAAAGAAAAAAATCCAAATTAGAAAGTTAATTTGTATCCATTATGACATATCCAAAGTGTCGAAGAAAAGTACAGTAGTTGAATTTCCAAAGGATGATATTTGAAGAATTGAGTGAACATGCTTCCACACAACTGATCACCATATACATGTTCAAGTGCTGCTTAGACTTGTTATCATTCAGGCTATTGAAAACTAGTGAAGTAACCTTCTGCAAGGTGGATGAGTAAAAGCTAACATAATATTTATTTACAAGTTGCAACTTTCACGACTTCGCCAAACCATTTCATATAGCTTTCATGCTATGGCCTGAACTTACATTATACTAGGGAAGCTACAGATTAACCTTGAATGAGATGGTCAAGGAGAAGCATATTCAAGGGTTTCAAGGCTTCGGTTACAGATTAAACTTGAGCAATTATTGAATTCTTTCCAGATATTTTAAAGTGGAGAATGCTAGATCATGCCTCGTTCATGGACTCGAACTAAGTCAAACATTTGATCCTGTTTCTTCATATATGCCACCTATGTCTATTATATTGGTTGTTGTTGTCAACTAGATACCTTTAAAAAGAGCAAATCTGCAATGTACGTCAATGTGAATTATGTCAAACTTTATTTTGCTTGTCTAAGTTTTGGCATAAGGGCCTAAATTAAAAAAGAGTCACAAATTAATAAACAAGAATTATTAAGGTAAAGGAAAAAAAGGGTGCACATGATTAGGGGGGTCGTTATCTACAGTTCAGTGCAAGCTGCAAACTTGGTAGCTTTGCCCATAATTCTTCGCACAGAAATGTTCTTTTATGCCAGTCCTGAATGAAAACATAGATGGATGACTGGTGGCTGGCAATATGATAAAGGTTACGGAAGGGGATGGAGTGCATTAGTGGGTAACTAGAGATGGCTCTAATTGAGCATGAAAAGGAGAATCATTTGAGATGAACTGGACATGTGCAGTGGAGGTTGTAGATGCACCTATTAGCAGGATCAATTCAGTCCTTAGTTATAATTGAAATGGATGTTACTTGCTAAAAAATGGTAAACCTAAAGGTCATATACTAAATCTATAAACTAGGATATGGTATTTAGTAGTATTACAAGTTATACCCTTAGACAAAGATAAATAGGACAAGAGTTTGCTTATACCCCTAGACAAAGATGAATAGGACGAGAGTTTGCGTAGCCAACCCCAAAATTATGCGATAAAATGTCTGTATTTTCTTGAGCCAAGTCCAAATAAGGATTGATGTTACTATAAACAATCATATTAATCTAAGATAGCAACAATAAAATATAAACCGTCCTCTATTTTCCTTCCTAAGGGTGTGTTTTGGCGAACAGAGACCGTAAACTAGAAAAGCATAGGAATCGTCCTTATATTTGGTTGTTGCAAACTTGTGAACCGTACAATTACCAATTAAAATAAATTTTATACCCATTTTTGTTTCGGTCCAAATGGGTGGAAAGTTATTAAACTCACTAGGGCAACTAATGTAGCATTTGCAGAATCCATCAAAGGGATGCAAACAGAGTCGGGTTCAGCGAAGCTCTGACCCATCAAACCCAATTCAAGGTGGATTAGGAGGCAAACTAAATAGAGTTGAAGGCGGACATGGAGGCAAGTTCCAACCTCCAAAGCAGAGGCGGAGGCGGAGTCGGAGGCAAAGACATATCATGTGTGTGCATATATATATATTATCTTAGGAATTAAACCCATAAACACAAATAACTATACAGAAGTATCAAGCCATCCGCAATTTTCTTCCTAAGGGTGTGTTCTGGCGACCAGACCATTGGAAACTAGATGAATAAATGAATAATAGGAAATATCCCTAGATACAGCTGTTGGAAAATTGTGGACCTTATCAATTAAAATAAACTTCTCCCTGTTTAAGTTTCCGTCTAGATGAGTGACAAGTTATTGGAAACTCATGATAACAAAGCATTAGCCCTTTTTTTTACTACATTAGCCTTTGCAAAATCCATCATACACTTCTCGACCATCTTTCTAATAAGGGTGTGTTTGATTGCAAGGTGGAAAATATGTGGGAAATAAATTAATTCCACGGAATTAATTTACTAGGAAAAAAAATTCCATGGAATTTTAAAATTTTCTTATGGAAAACTTAAATGGGGTGCCTGATTGTCATTATTTTCCATGGAAAATAGTTATTTTATTATGGGTTGGGCCAGTTTCATTTTCCACCATTTTGGAGGAAAATATAGAAAATGATATTTTCTTGGAAAATAATTCCATGAAAAATATAAGCTATCAAACACTACACATTGTTGGAAAATTTGTGATTTAATTATTTTCCATGGAAAAAATCCCAATCAAAGACAACCTAAGATTTGATTGCTCCCATGTCAACATCAAGGTTGATAACGTCGTTACTGTTTGGGTTTTAGTGGGTTCCATTGGTTTCGGACCCTCCAATTACGATACGGAATGGCTGAAACGGTTTCAGTTTTGGTCTGTACTTAAAAGTTAAAACAACATATATTCCATTCTAATTCAACATGATAACATTTGATGATTCGGTATCTTAATAACTTAAATATCAATAATAATTACAAAAAACAAATAATTACAATAAAGCATTTGAGGACGAGGTACAAAAGAATACCCGAGCATTGTCAGATAGCAGCTCCGTTCCGGCGGGGTATGAAGCGTAGTACTGGTCGGCCCTCGACATTCCGGCCCTCGTCCTGTCATCATTAACAAACAAACAAACAAACAACGTAACAAATTACAAAACAACTTCAAAGAATCCGTGTCCGTGTCGGGTGCAATATTGATGAATGGGAATCCTTATAGAAGGTTACGTGTTGGAAGTGTAGGCGTAGGTGAGGAGGGTGGTGAAGCAGTAGAAGGCAGTGTAGGAGACGATCCTCCGGAACTTCTGGATCTTCAGGATCGCCTTCCATTCCTCGTACAGCTCCCTCCCTATTCTGTACATTCCGAGAAATTTTGAAAGAAACCCTAACCCTATATTTCTCCACCGCCGGAGCTGGAGCGGGAGCTGGAGCCGGAGGAAGATCGCCGGCACTGTAGCTAGGGTTTTGATCGAACGAGCGAGAAAGAGAGAGAGAGAGAGGGGAAACGGACCAAGATTTTATTAGAAGACCATTGGGTTGAGTTGGTCCAATAGGTTATGAACCCGGCCCGAACATGATATTTTAAAATTAAACCAAGATTGCGGAAGCCGATAATTTAAAAGTACTTGAACGATGTTTGGGATATTTTTGCGTTTGATTTAGTGGCGCCATACCAGCCGCAAACCATTGTTGGACTGAAGATATCGCCGTATAGTCGGGGGTTTGATATATCTTGGTGGTCAATTGAGTCCGAGCATGAGTCGAGCCCTGCTGAATACCGACCACAAGATGATGTTATTAGCCCATGATATGGACCATGAAGCAGGGGTGCACTCAGTTCTCAAAACCGAACAAATCAAGTTTCTAAAAATTCAAAATCGAAATCGAACTGCGCCGATAAATCGATTCGGTTTGTTTGGTTAGAATATTTCTATTATTTAACGGATCGAACTCAGAGTTGAAATCGTAGTTAAATTATATTAAATTATAATTTTTATACATATATTTGTTGTATTTCAAAATTACGTTCAAAATTGGACTAGTTAAATTATCAAAATTGGACTTCAAAACATACATAGAATTGTTGTTTTTTAATTTAATACACATTTTTAATCACAAAATATCTATAGAATTGAGGATATTTTCGTAATTGCATAAGTTTTATTCAGTTTTTGGTTTTTAACAGACACAAAACTCAAAAACCAAAATCGAATAAGAAATTTTAGTACTTTTAAAACTGAATCGATTTTTTTTCAAACTGAACCGAATCTCTTATTCAGTTCGGTTCGATTTTCGATCCAAAGCCGAATAATGCTCATCCCTACCATGAAGTCTTCGTTTTCTCCAGGGAGTTAAGTAGCGTATAGGGGTCCGAATTGGGTCAAGTTGATCTTTAGCTATTGTTGATGCAATTGTGGTGTGTATTGAGGGGCCATAAATTAGGCTTCCTCTTGGTGGTATCACATGGGGTGGTAACTAGAGGAAGAGATGTTGATGACATGAGATTGAGAACACATTACCCCTGACCGCATGATCCTTGGGTGGTTATGGAGTTTGTGCCAAAAGGTTGTAAAGTATGTCCGTTGCTAATCTTGGCGGTGGAGGACAAGAGTTCTAATTTGTAGTCAAAAAAGTAAGTGTCACTTCCCGTTCTCAATATACGTATTTGGAGCGTAATTATTTTTTTGCTAGCGTAGTATATGTTGTAGAGAGACTAGACCCATTCTTTGGTTCACTTGGCTCTTGGTTTATTTGTTTTGTTTGGTTTTATCATGAGTTGACCCATGGCCCAAACCTCAAACTCTCCATATATATCCCAACTTCACTCTCTCTCCTCTCATTTTTCCTCTTTCATTCTCTTTATTAGGTTTTACTCCCCCCCTCCATAGGCAAGTACATCTTGCAAGAAATGGAGAAACCATTTATATTTTTGTTCCATTATGTTCCTTATATGATTCTCCATACATTTAGAACTTTGTATTTTTGGATTTAGTAGATGGATTAGTATAGATCTAAGTTTTAAGTTTTTTGATTTTTTTTGTGTTCTTGAGTATTCTAGGGTTTTGATCTCTTAAAACTAAATATTTTCGAAAACTTATTATTCTAGGTTGATGAGCACTTGATTTTGAGTAGTTTAGATCTTTACTTTGTTGGGTTTGGACATCATTTGAGGTTTTGGTGGAAGAAACAAAAATCTTATTTTCGAGCTTTTGGCCATGGCCGAAAATATGCTGTTTGGTGGAGACGACGAAGTGCTATGCAGCACGAGGTGCTATGCGGCCTGGACTTCTCGTCTCGAGTCAGCATGCGGCCAACCCTGTTGGACGCATGAATGAATTTGTACATGCGTCCCTTGGCCAAATGCTTGAAACTTGAACGAATAAAATTTCTCTAAGTCCCAAAATATTTTATGCGGCCAAGTGTGTATGCGGCCCAGAGGAGCATGCGGCCTAGTCGACCATGCAGCCAGGAGTTATGCGTCCCTCTTCTTCTGGACGCATAACTACTGACTGTCTCGGCATGACTTTTCCTACTTTTATCTTTTCTTTTGTCACTTTTATCACATGTCACATCAGTCACTTTTCTGACTTGACTTGACTTGCATTTCTTGTTTGTCACATCACACGTTTCCCGCAGAGTGGACTTGACTTTGCTCATGCGGCCTTAAACTCATGCAACATGTTGGTTTACGCGGCCCATTTGGTTCATACGGCTTGTTTGGTCATGCGGCCAACTGACTCATGCGTCAACTGTTCCCATGCGTCCACCTTGACACATGTTTGGTTTAATTTTTTTTCGTTTGATTAAATGATTATGATATGTGTTAACTTAAAAATAAATTATTTGACCCAGATGTGACCATGTGCTAAATAACTAAGCACCTGGCATGAGCCTGTAGATATAGCCCTACAAGTACTTACTTGCTGATTAGGCTACTTTCTCTGGATCACCTTATTATACGTTGGACAGAATAAGGGATGTAGTTCAACTCGAGGGAGGGTCAGCAATCCCGGTCCTTGTTTGGTTTAAGGATTGTGGATCTGATCTCGAGGGGTTCTCGCACTACTCTTATTTTATCTAGTGACAAATTATTGTGACCATCATTTACTTGTCCTATCCTGAATATATTGCTACTTGATAACTTGTCCGCAACCCTGATACAATAACTCGTTCATGCCATGACTATTGTTTCCGTGTTGATACACTTGATCGCACCAAGAGTGCTACTTGTTATATAGTGAGACGGCATGCCACATACTCTTGCTACGTGATATTTGTAATTATTTTCTTGCACGGATCTAGTTGTTGGACAGTGACTTTAGCCGTGGCTAGATAGTATTAATTGTTGCATCACACTTGGATGAATCCAGATTTAACTTTAAGAGACAATGTGGCTTCATATCAAGGGTGTCCTTTCTTAAAGTACGACACTTAGAAAGGAATATTCATGTGACCACGACATGAGATTCTAAGTCACCTAGGGTTAAATAGGCAACTTAATTTGTAGAGCATTGGGAGGGAATGACCTCTCGAAGTCGTGCATGTCGAACCACTCTAAGTTAGCTGGGAGTAAAGGCTGGCTACTACGGATACTGTATATCATCCGCACAAGTGGAGTGCAGTATCTGACTTATTTATAAGTCGAGCCAGCATCTTTCCTATAGAAAGCCTGGAACTGCTACTGATTATTAAATTGGCTCAGGGGCCTTGTAAGGGACAGGTGCATCATATATTCTTGATTGTATATCATTGGTTCAGCCAGCCCTGCTCGATTATGGCACAATCTGAGGATGCTTATATATTGCATTACTGGGATAACCCAGAGATCACATATCAAGCCATAACACATGTTTGGCCGTTAAATTTGTTTTAGTTAGAGAAGTGGACCGTTACAGCAACAAAGTTTAACTCATGTCCTTGTTTGGTTGTTGAGCTGCGCTGTTGTGTTACAACGGGACACGAATCGAAGCTACTTGTTATCACTATATTATTTTTACTTAAATGCTTGTGTATTGTGCCTTCTGTTGAGTGAAATTAGGGACATAGACTGTCATGACATGATAGTTCAACTCATATCCTTGTTTGGTTGTTGGATTGCGCTATTATGTTACGACAGCATGTGGACTGAAACTACGACGCAGAGTTACTTTAGCTTGACCATAATCAAGGGACGTATTCTATCTTGATGTGATGTGGCACTTCCTATCCTTGTTTGGTGAAGGGGTGTCGTGTCATGTCATGGATGGGACATATGCCATTGATTGTTGGTTTAAGCATCCTATGCTATATAACTGGTTTTGTTTCTTTATTTCGTGCTTTCTTGTGGTACTTGCTATTTGGGGTCTGACCTTACTGGTTTTGCATGGCTAGGTTTAGAGCCAACACCTGAGGATCCAGCGTATCTCACCCTCACTGATGGCACACACCAGGAGGATGGTTGCTGAGGGTCACGAATGGGTTCCTTCATTCACTGCTCATCTTTGTAATCTATAATCATTTGGGCGTTTAGCCAACCGGCACCTGTTAGCCGGATAATCTGTACACTAGTTTCCTACATGACATGTAATGTATTCAGACTGCAGCTGACTCACTGTCATGTATACTTTTGACTGTGTATCTGACATATTACTTGTATTTGCTAGATCTCTAGAATATTCTGATGCGGCGTTGGGGACGCCTTACTGCTTACTCTGAAATATTCTATGTTATTACTACTTGTTTGAATGATTAAGATATAGAAGTTCTTGACCATAGAAGACTTGATTGTAGTATGCATCCCCTTGTCTCTAGACAACCTTAACACATTGCGGGTTGCTTCGGTATTCCGTAATGTGTGGTTGGCTTAGTCATTCTCCCGTATTCTGGATATGGGGCATGACAAGATTTTAGTGGTGGCCCATGCATGTATATTTTTCAGACTTGTGGGGTGGCCTGATTATAGAAAATCTCAATCAAACATGTTCCTCCTTGAAATCCTGAATCTGCCTTCTCGAACTAAACTTGACTTCTGTACCATTGATTCCTCGATCCTTTCTTCTCCTGATCTTGATTTATCTTGTGTCATTTTATTTAGGGCTTCTCCAAAATCTGTGGTTGGAGCACCAGTAGTTTCAACAGGACAAGGATCCGTTGGCCCACAACGAGGGACATCAGCTGTTCCTGGTGGGATCTGGGTAGAACCCGTAGAGGAGCACGAAGAACAACATGTACCAGAAGTTCCAGTACCCCCGGTGGTACCAGCAGTGCCAGTAGCACTTGATACACCGACATTGCTAGAGATTATTCGAGGAATGATGGCGGCTCAACAACATCAACAACTTCAGCAGGAGGAGAAGAATGTCTTGTTGCATCAAGAATTACAGACGGCCTTGATGAGAAGTGTTAAAATAGACTCAGGGGCATCAGTGAGGTTCTGCCGACTCAACACTAGGTACTTTGATGGCACTAAGGATGCTATTACCGCAAATGCTTGGCTGCAGAACATTGAGACAATACTGACAGCAACAAGGGTTCCAGTTGAGGAACAAGTTGATCAGGTCCAATTGTAACTCCAGGACCTTGCCAGAGATTGGTAGGCGTAGAAGATATTGATTTAAGACAACCTGTCTAATGGGACAATCAGAACCCGTTTTAGGGTCAAGTATTTTGAAGTGGTAGCGCAGTATGAGCTACAACAGAGGTTTATCAATCTCAAGCAGTTTGGGAGGACGGTGGATGGCTACGCAGCAGAGTTCTGCAGGCTTAGCAGGTTTGCCCCAACAATGGTGGCAACAGAACCAGAGCGGGCGATGAGGTTTTATTATGGACTTCATCTGAAAATTTAGCAACTGGTAGAGGGCCATAACTACCAGACCTTCGACGAAGTATTGATCGCATCCAGACGACATGAGATGACAATGCAGAGGTTAGCTTCGAGGACAGGAGGCCATAAGAGATCTCATGCACAGAGCGGAGGAGGAGGACCAGCACAATGGACGTCAGCACAGTCTTTTGGCGTTCACATTCATGACACAGCGTCGAGGAGGCCAGTGGCATCGGCAACAACAATACCAGCTCGACCAGTCGGATGTACGTATTGTGGCAAAGGAGGCCATACCAAATATGTGCGTAGGACAGCACAAGGGTTGTGCCTACGATTTGGTAGTCCAGACCATCAGATCGTCAATTATCCGATGATGCAGAGGATTGAAGGGCCAACGCAGCGATTAGCCTTACCAGCACCAGGGGCAGCTCAGTACAAGGGACCAGCACTCGAAGTCAGGCCTTTGGTTCAGCGTCCATTATCGACGCAAACTCAGATGTACGACCAGCAGAGGAATCAGCAGTATGGGCAGCATAGGCCATAATTGTGTATTCAAGGGAGGCAGCAATAAGGAGCACAGCGAGGCCAAGGGCAAGCTTTTACCCTATCTCTAGAGGAGACTTTGGCATCAGGTGACGTGGTAGTAGGTAACATTCTCGTTACATATTTTTCTGTCATAGCATTATTTGATTCAGGAGCATCCCATTCATTTGTATGTGCACGATTTGTGACACATATTGGATTGGAGTTCAAGGCATTGCCAGAGAGGCTGAATATACTCACTGGTAATGGTCTAGTAGGAGTTGATAGAGTATGTCTAGTGTGTCCAATCGTAGTGTGCGGACATTTATTACCTGTAAGGTTGATCGAGTTCCCTATGGATAATTTTGATGTTATTCTAGGCATGGACTGGTTGAGAGACAGTCATGCGACGATAGATTATCATAGGGGTAGAGTATTGTTTAACATCCCGGACAAGGAAGAGTTTATCTCCAACAGAACGGTGAGGGACCAGCATAAAGATGACATAACAGCAGTAGCGGGAGTTGGAGGTCAGGTTCCCAAAATAGTTGAAGAATTTCTTGATGTATTTTCGGAAGATCTTCCAAGATTACCCCATGTAAGAGAAGTGGAGTTCTGCATTGAATTGAGGCCAGGAGCAGAACAAATTTCCAACAAAGTCTATCAGATGTCACCGATGGAACTCAACCAACTATATCAACATGTGAAAGAACTGAAGGCGAAAAAGTTCATTCGGGCTAGTGGATCACCATGGGGAGCACCAGCGCTTATAGTAAAGAAAAAGATGGGGCGACACAGTTGTTTATCGACTACAGGCAGCTGAATGCAGTAACAGTGAAGAAGAAATATCCATTGCCTATGATTGATGACTTGTTTGACCAATTGAGCAAAGCAAAAGTATTTTCCAAGATAGACATTTTATCATGATATTATCAAGTAAGGGTCCGAGAGCAAGATATACCGAAGACATCATTTTGATCTCAATATGGGCATTACGAATTTTTAGTTATGTCATCGGATTGACTAATGCGCCAGCAATATTCATGGATTTGATGAATCGTATCTTCATGCCATACCTAGATCAATTTGTAGTGGTATTCATAGATGACATTCTTGTCTACTCTAATAGTGAAGAAGAGCATGAATAACATCTTCGGAGAGTGTTGCAAGTTTTAAGGGAGCATCAGCTGTATGCCAAGTTCAGTAAGTGTGAATTATGGTTAGGTTATGAGTCATTCTTGGGGTACATCATCTCAGGAGCAGGAGTATCAGTGGACCCCAAGAAGGTCGAAGCAGTAGAGAATTGGCCAGTCTCGAAGATGGTAGCATATGTACGAAGTTTTTTTGGGGTTAGCGGGACATTATCGAAGGTTTATGGCAGACTTTGTAGAGATTTCAGCACCAATGACTCGTCTAACCCGCAAGAAGGTGAAGTTTGTTTGGACGACAGAGTGCCAAGCAACATTCGAGAAGTTGAAAGAGAAACTGATATTAGCACCGATCCTTACACTTCCAGTAGGATCAGGAGGGTTCACAGTTTATTACGACGCATCTGGGAAAGGACTCGGGTGTGTGTTGATGCAGCACGGGAAAGTGATAGCTTATGCGTCTCGGCAACTTCGAGATCATGAGAAAAATTATCCAATACATGATTTGGTGTTAGCAGCAGTAGTATTTGCACTCAAGCTATGGAGACACTACCTATATGGTGATTGGGTGAAGATATTCACAGATTATAAGAGTTGAAAGTATATATTCACCCAGAAGGACCTGAACATGAGGCAAAGGAGGTGACTAGAATTGTTTGGTGATTATGATGTAGCACTTCAGTATCATCCAAGCAAGACATATGTGGTAGAAGATGCTCTAAGTAGGAGAGGCAACACATTTGTCTTCACAACTCATAAGCACATAATAGAAGATCTTCGAGAGATGGGCATCGAGGTAGTGTTACCTCAAGGAGCAGATATACTAGCCAGTCTTCAGATACAGTCAACCTTGGTGGAGAGGATCAAGGCGGCTCAAGCAGAAGATTCTCAGATTCAGAAGCTTAGGACAGAATATGACTCAGGTCTTAGGAAAGAATTAAGGATTCACGAGGACAGAACACATAGATTTATAAACCGTCTTTGTGTGCCAAGTGAAGATATCAGACAGAAAGTAATGACCGAGGCACACTGTTCTCAATATTCTATTCATCTAAGAGGCATGAAGATGTACCATGATATCAAGCAACATTTCTGGTGGAAAAGAATAAAAAGAGAGAGAGAGCTCGGTTCGTTTCATGGTGCCTCATATGTCAGCATGTGAAGGCAGAGCAGCAGAGACCAGCAGGATTATTGTAACCCCTGCCTATTCCAGAGTGGAAGTGAGAACACATTACGATTGACTTTGTGACCGGCTTATCTAGAACCCCTACTGGACGTGATGCAGTTTGGGTAATAGTAGATCAACTCATGATTGTGGCACATTTTCTTCCTTTCCGAGTAGGGCAGTCCACAGAGCAGTTAGCAGAGAGGTATATGCGGCATATAGTGAGGCAGCATGGAGTTCCAGCAAGTATATTGTTAGACTGTGATACCCGCTTTACGTCTCATTTTTGGAGAAGTTTACACGAGCGCTTGGGTACTAAGTTGAGATTCAGTACAACATACCATCCTCAGACAGACGGCCAGTCAGAGAGGACAATACAAACATTGAAAGATATGCTGCGGGCTTGTACTTTAGACTTTGGTGGGTCATGGGAAGATCACCTTCACCTAGTGAAATTCTCGTACAACAACCGTTATCAGGCCAGCATACAAATGGCTCCATTCGAGGCATTGTACGGAAGGAAGAACATGTCACATTTAGCATGGGATGACATTGGTGAACAGAAGATGTTGGGGCCTGAGATGATCACATAGACCATAGAAGTGGTTAAGAAGATTATAGAGTGGCTTCGAGTTGCACAAGATCGTCATCGTCATTGGGCAGATCAACATCGTAGGCCATTAGAGTTTTTTTGTCGGCGACCATGTATTTTTGCGAATTTTGCCTACCTGTGGAGTCATTAGGTTTGAGGTTCGGGGTTCGCGGGAAGCTTAGTCCGCGGTACGTTGGACCGTTCGATATTCTCGAGAGGGTAGAGGAGGTTTCTTATCGTCTTGCCCTTCCGCCTTCGCTATGTGAGGTGCACGATTTCTTTCATGTGTCTCAGCTGCGTAGGTATATCCCGGATCTGAGTCACATCCTCGATCACTCTGAGTTAGTCGTTGGTACTGACTTGACTTACGAGGAATGGCCCGTATCCATTTTGGATCAGAGAGAAAAGATACTCAAGAACCGGACTATCCGTCTTGTTCGTGTTGCTTGGGGGCATCACTCTTTGGGAGAGTCGACGTGGGAGCGCGAGGACAATATTCGATCTCGGTATCCGCACATATTCGACTCATAACGTATATTTTTTTTGTATGCCTTCGCATCTTTCATTCTGTGATCGGCAAAGCACTCATGAGAGATGACTCGCTTCATTATAGGTGTTATTGTTATACTTGCTTATTTGTATGTGTAAATTGCTTGTAGATAGTTGTTGCTTGCTTTGACATTTCAAGCTAGCCTTGAGTTTGAATTTCGAGGACGAAAATTTTCTAAGGCGGGTAGAGATGTCACTCCCCGTTCCCAATATACGTATTTGGAGCGTAATTATTTTCTTGCTAGCGTAGTTATATATTGTAGAGAGACTAGACCCATTCTTTTATTCACTTGGCTCTTGGTTTATTTGTTTGGTTTGATTTTATCATGAGTTGAACGCATGGCCCAAACCTCAAACCCTCAATATATAACCCAACTTTACTCTCTTTCTCGCATTTTTCCTCTTACATTCTCTTTCTTAGGTTTTTCTCTCCCCCTCCATAGGCAAGTACATCTTGCAAGAAATGAAGAAACCCTTTATATATTTTTTCTATTATGTTCTTTATATGATTCCCCATGCATTTAGAACTTGGTATTTTTGGATTTTGTTGATGGATTAATGTAGATCTGAGTTTTAAGTTTTAGGATTTTCTGTTTTCAAAAACTTATTATTCTAGGTTGATAAGCACTTGATTTTGAGTAGTTTAGATCTTTACTTTGCTATGTTTGGACATCATTTGAGGTTTCTATGGAAGAAACAAAAATCTTATTTTTTGAGCTTTTGGCCATGGCCGAAAAGTTACTGTTTGGTGGAGACGACGAAGTGCTATGCGGCACGAGGTGCTATGCGGCCTGGACTTCTCGTCTCGAGTCAGCATGCGACCAACCCTGTTGGACGCATGACTGAATTTGCACATGCGTTCCTTGGCCAAATGCCTGAAACTTAAACGAATAATATATTTTTACGTCCCAAAAGATCTCATGTGACCTAGTGTGCATGCGACCTAGAGGAGCATGCAGTCGAGTCGACCATGCGGCCATGAGTTATGCATCTCTCTTCTTCTGGATGCATAACTACTGACTAACTCGGTACGACTTTTCCTACTTTTGTCTTTTCTTTTGTCAATTTTATCATGTCACTACCCAATTCTAGAAAATAGAGTATTTTTTTTTATTTGATAAATAGTGGTTTGTATTTAATTAATTATATTTATATTTATTTAGTGCTTATTTTATTTTTTTTAATGATTGTTTTAGGGTTTTGGCTAGCCTGGACCCATGTCCGACCCTAGTGAACCCATGTCCGACCCAGCCCACACCCTTGTGAGAATTATTTTGGGGCTTAGAATTATTATTTTATTTTTAGGAGGTTAGTTGGAGAGATTTGGAACTAGTTTGAGTGCTTTTGGAACCCGGAACCCAAAACCAAGTCAAGTAGGGGCGTTTTGGGAATGTGGAACTTAGTGGAACCCCTATTTACTTTCTTGGCCGGCCCCCTACCTACCCCATCCGTGGAACACAGCGGATTCTTCTTCCCTCTCTTCATTCCACTTCTTCCACTTCTTCTTCTTCTTCTTCATTTCTTCTTCTCCACTTCTCCTTTCTTCTTCCTTCTTCTTCCAAGTAAGCTTCTCTTCACTTTTCTTTCTTCCTTCTTCCATTCCTTTTTCTTTAAGCTAACCCTAACCTTCCATTTTCTCTAACCTAGATGTGTGGAGCCTAGATTTTGTATGGAGGCTAGTTTTGGTGGCTTGGAGCTTGAGGGAGGTGATTTCTAGGGGTTGTGAGACTTTGGCCTTGGGATTCCAACTCCCAAGAGGTAAAACCTAACTTTTCCCTTCCTAATTATTTTTATGTAGTGTAATTAGTGTTGTAGAACCCTCCTAGACCCTAACCCTACCCGTAGGAGGAAGTTGGAACTAGTTTGGGTGAGTTTAGAGACTTTGACATTAGGTTTTGTGTCGAATTCGGGTGGAATCCGAATTTGGCCCAATTTTGGGTGATGCCCTAGGTTAGATGGATCTAGGTAGACGTTGTCGGGTGTCTAGAGGGTGAGTGCGTGTCTCCGTTTGGACAAGGAAAATCGCGTCGCGGAGAAACGGGCGTTTCGGGCGAAATTGAAACTTTTCGTCGTCGCCGATTCTAAGTGCGTGCGCGTTTCCGCCAAGGACCTAGAATCGACGCGGGAGCACATTTTCTAGGATCTAGACATCGTGTAGAGCGCGTGGGTAAATTTTGGGCCGATTCCGAGTTCGTTTGGTGTGCGTTTCAGGAGGTTTTCCGAGTCGTGCACCACGTGTTCGTCGAAATGACCGAACGGCCATTTCGACTTGGTTTCCTCGTTTCGGGCTTGTGCGCGCGTTGGGTTAGTATCGGGGAGTGTGTGCTAGAGTTTTCGAGTTATATTTTATATATTTTAGGGTATTGGTGAGTGTCGGGGTCGTTGGACGTGAGTGGGGCGTGTGGTTTGGGTGGTGTTGTGTGTTGTGTTGTGTTAGTGTATATGTATATATATATATATATATATATATATATATATATATATATATATATATATATATATATATATATATATATATATATTTATATATATATGAATGTGTGTATATATATATTTTGAATGTGTGTATATATATATATAGTTGAGAGTGTGTGTAGATATATATATATATATATATATATATATATATATATATATATATATATATATTAAGCTATATATATATATATATATAGCTATGTATATATTTATGTGTGTGTGTGTTGTTAGTGTTGTGAGTGTGTGTGTGAGTGTGTTAGTATGTGTGTTAGAGTGTGTAGATGAGTGTGATATATATAGATATCTAGTTGATATATATATAGATATATATGTATGTATATATATATATATATAGAGTGATATATATATAGGTATATATATAGGAGTGTGTGTGTGTGTATGTGAGAGGAAGGGGGTGGTCCAGCCAGCAGCAGGCAGGCAGCATGCTGCTGCCTGCACAGCAGCAAGAAGCAGCAGCAGCAGCAGCAGATTCTGAAGCAGAGCAGCAGCAGGAAGAGAAGCACAGCAGCAGCAGTAGCAGTACATGCAGCAGCAAGAGCAGCAGCAGGGTTAGCTAGTATGCAGGGGTAGCGAGAGCTAGTGAGGGTGAGTGAGAGTTTGATATATATATATATATATATATATATATATATATAGAGAATAGAAAGATAGATAGATATATCATTAGATAGATACTAGATAGGTAGTTACTTAGATAAGTAGATAATAGGTAGATAGTTAGATTTATAGATAAGTAGATAGCTAGATACTTAGATATATCTACCTAAGATATATATAACTATATACCTATAGTTATATATATATCTATAGATATCTTGATAGGTAATATATATATATGTTATGTTAGGTAAGGTAATGGGTATTGGGTATATGTGTGTGGATATATATGTATATAGGTAGATACCTACTTAGACATATATAAATATAGTAGATATCTATATTACCTAGCCTAGATTAATAACTAGGTGCATAATCAATAGCTAGATAGCTAGTTAGAGGGTTTTAGAGCGAAACCTCAATACCTTGAGATACCGAGGTATCTCGATACCTTGAGATATTCAAGGTATTGAGTTTCGAGCGGGGTATTTGAGCATTAGCCTAGGAAATGCTTGGGAGTGATTTTTATATGTTTATATATATATAATTATGCGTGCTAGCATAGGTTTTAGCGGGTTTAGGCGGGGTGCGTGGCCTAGGGCGAGGTATCGGATACCGAGGGTATCCCGGTATCTCGATTAGGCGAGTTTGTGAGTTTAGTAGCTTAATTAGCTCGGTTTGACCTAGAATTTCAGGGGCACCCTAGTTTGACCTAGCTTTGACCATAATTGTCCCCGTTGACCGTAAAAGTCAACGTTTGACCTAGTTTTGACCTAGAGTTGACTTTTTGGACCCCGGGTTGACTTTTGACCCGATTTTCACCCGTTTGACCCGTTCGACCTAGAATAGCCCTAGAAGCCTGTTTTTAATTATTTTATATCAGTTTAAATGCTTAGAACCATGTTTAATCCTTACTTTTCGTATTAGGTCCCTGCGACACCGGTCCGGATCTCGATTCTCATCAGTTGCTCAGGACATCAGGCGAGTACCTACCTCTGATAGTTTCCATTTCATGATAGCGTTTATATCACCTGTTCTAGGACTGTGATACTTGATTCTGACACATTGTTACACGAGTTGGTACTAGTGGATCCCGTCATGAGGTGCTATCCCCCTTACCGTGTTCAGCGGGTACTCTATCACGTGTATTTCATCATGTGCTTCGGATATTGATTATCATGTGCTATCATGTGCTTCTTGTGCTCTCGCCTTCATGTGCGCGAGCTATTATCATGTACGTAGCGTGTTGTGGTTGGATCCAATGGTATTAGTGGGGGAGGGGAGTAGTGAGTTGGTTATGTGATCAAAGCCAAACAGTATTCATGTGTATGTCGGTTATGCAACTCACGTATAACGGAGTTATCTTAGTGTTTTTCATGTGCAACCTAAGCCGATCACATAACGAACTTGTGCTCAAGGCACTTAGCTAGTATTCATGTTTCTCACCTGCAGTTACTTTTCCAGTACTTGTATTGTTCTCCAGTTTATATTGCAGCTACTTATTGTGCTCCAGCATATATTTATTTCTTGTGCATCTTGATTACTTTTCTATTGCTCGTCATATACACCTTACCATGCATTTGGAGTTGCTTTCAGAGTTATGTACTTCGCTCCAGTCCTGACTGGGCATATTTTTTCCAGAGGATCCTGAGGACTATTGCCCGACGTTCTACGGGCCGGGTGTTGACGACTGTTGTGACCCCGAGGAGGAGTGCGCCGAGGAGACGCCGATAGCACCCTAGTTAGCTAGGTGGGTTTCCTGGGTTACTTCCAGTGGTTTGTATTTTGGATGACTGTACTTATTCTTTTGATGCTGTGATGTTGTAGCTATTTTGGCTTGGACTGTATTATTTTGGATTGTCTTGCTCTCTTGGTTCTGTTTCTTTGTTTATATCATATCGTGCTTATATTCTTCCTCTAGATTTTGTGATTGAGATCATTGATATATATATTGCGTGGTTTTGCCCTCCTTTTGGAGAGGTCATGCCGGATTTTTCAGTGAGATATAGATAGATATGGTTGACCTAGAACGGACCTTTACAGCGTTCTACCGCCGATTCTGCGGCGTAGGCTGGACGTACCCATGGCTCATGCCCGATTTTCGGGTGCGGGTCGTGACATATCACATGTCACATTAGTCACTTTTCTGACTTAACTTGCATTTGTTGTTTATCACATCACACGTTTTTCGCAGAGTGGACTTGACTTTGCTCATGCGGCATGTTGGTTCATGCGGTCCGTTTGGTTTATGCGGCCCATTTGGTCATGCGGCCAACTGACTCGTGCGTCAACTGTTCCCATGTGTCCACTTTGACACATGTTTGGTTTAATATTTTTGTTTGATTAAATAATTGTGATGCTATGTGTTAACTTAAACATAAATTATTTGACCCAGGTGTGACCATGTGCTAAATAACTAAGCACCTAGCATGAGCCTGTAGATATGGCCCTGCAGGTATTTACTTGCTGATTAGGCTACTTTTCCTGGATCACCTTATTATACATTGAACAGAATAAGGGCGTAGTTCAATTTTAGGAACGGTTTGCAATCCCGGTCCTTGTTTTGTTTAAGGATTGTGGATCTGATCTCGAGAGGTTATCGCACTACTCTTATTTTATCTAACGATATAATAAAGTGACAAATTATTGTGACCATCATTTGCTTGTCCTATCCTGAATACATTGCTACTTGATAACTTGCCCACAACCCTGATACTAGAACTCGTTCATGCCCTGACTATTGTATCCATGCTGATACACTTGATCGCACCAAGAGTGCTACTTGTTATATAGTGAGCCGTCGTGCCACATAATCTTGCTACGTGATATTTGTAATTATTTTTTTTCGCGTATCTAGTAGTTAAACAGTGACTTTAGCCGTGGCTAGATAGTATTGATTGTTGTATCACACTTGGGTGAATCCAGATTTAACTTTAAGAGACAATGTAGATTCGTATCAAGGGTGCCGGTACTTAAAGTACGACATTTAGGAAGGAATGTTCATGTGACTACGGCATGAGATTCTAAATCACCTAGGGTTAACTAGACAACTTAATTTGTAGAGCATTGGGAGGGAACGGTATCTCGAGATCGTGCATGTCGAACCACCCTAAGTTAGCTGGAAGTAAAAGATGGCCACCACGGATACTGTATATCATCCGCACTAGTGGAGTGCAGTATTTGACTTATTTATAAGCCGAGCCAGCATCTTTTCTATAGAAAGCCTGGAACTGCTACTAATCATTAAATTAGCTCAGGGCCCTTGTAAGGGACTGATGCATCATATATTCTTGTTTGTATATCATTAGTTCAGCCAGCCATGCTCGATTATGGCACGATCTGAGGATGCTTATATATTGCATTACTAGGATAACTCAGAGATCACATATCAAGCCGTAACATATTTGTAGCCGTTAAATCTGTTTTAGTTAGAGAAGTGGACCGTTGCAGCATAAAAATTTAAACGCATGTCCTTGTTTGGTTGTTGAGTTGCGCTATTGTGTTACAACGGGACACAAATCGAAGCTACTTGTTATCACTATTTTATTTTTACTTAATATTGTATCCCTGATTGTGTATTGTGCCTTCTGTTGAGTGAAATTAGGGACATAGACTGTCGTGTCATGATAGTTCAACTCATGTCCTTGTTTGGTTGTTGGGTTGCGCTACTGTGTTACGATAACCTGTGGACTGAAACTACGACGCAGAGTACTTTAGCTTGACCATAATCAATGGACGTATTCTATCTTGATGTGATGTGGCACTTCCTATCATTGTTTGGTGAAGGGGTGTCGTGTCATGTCATGTATGGGACATATGCCATTGATTGTTGGTTTAAGCATCTCATGCTATAGAACCGATTTTGTTTTTTTATTTCGAGCTTCCTTGTGGTACTTGCTATTTTGGGTCTGACCCCACTGGTTTTGCATAGCTAGGTTTAGAGCCAACACCTAAGGATCCAGTGTATCTCACCCTCACCGATGGCACGCACCAGGAGAATGGCTGCTGAGGGTTACGAGTGTAGTGCCTCAAATTCCGATCCGACCAGGATGTGCACTATATAATTTGGGCTTGTGGCTAGTCCGTCCGAGTATGCTTAGATCTTCAGCATCTTATTGCCACGGACAAAATGCGATGATCTTTTCCAACTCATGGAAAGGCCTCTATTGAAACGAGTCCAATAGTTTTCGTGTTTGGTTGCTTGGTTTTCTTGATTGCCGCTTTGGGATTTGATTTTGTGTTGCTTTCGAGTTGCTTGGTTTTCGCTGCTAGTTTTATTGATTGGAGCTTGAATTTTGGGGAGTTTGGCAAGGAAGGATAGGCAAGAATTCTAACTCGGTGCTCGTGCTGTTGCAGGTCCGCGTAACTGACGTTTGATCGTCGCTAGGCGGGATTTCTTGTTTCAGCAACTTTTCCCTTAACCAGTGAGTGGTTTGGTCCCTTCTTTCCTACTTCTTCACGCCAACATCTCTAATGTTTCAAACGTTCACTCGATGATGCCCGGTTGGACGCCTAGGAAATGCTTAGCCACAATGCATGCCAGCCACTAAGAAAGGAACATGGGAATTGTAGACTAATTTTACTATATGCTTGCACACCTTATAAATTCAGTTGGTTGGAATGGGAATTTGGTTGTTGGTTACGGCCTGGTGCCTCGGGTAGAGTTTGGACCCATGGGATATCAAAATCGGAACACCGCATTGAGAAAATATGAACTGTTGCATAAGATATATATATTGCTGCTTTACTTCATCTGTTTAATTCGATGCATTGTGTGAGATATAAAATGTTCATGCATTTGCATGGTCTGGGACAACTTGTGCACAAGGTTTATCATTTCCTCGAAACGGCTTTCCGGGGCACTGGAACCGTATCGATCCGGAGGGAAATATTGATTCGTGTTCGTCACGATGCATTGCGGGACCTCCAGCGGGGCTTGCTACCCGGGCTGATAGGGCGCGCCGTTAATGCTTGGAATATGTCCCTAAGGTGTCGATCACACCAATGACCGCATAGAATAGAACACATGCTAATTTATTGTCTTGTGCAGATGGTAAGTATACTTGTGTTTCGTTGCAGGGAAGGTGTGCATCGGTTGAGTAAGCAATCGATGCACTGGTTGGATTCAATGCTATTTTCATTTATATCAAAACATGCAACTGATATGAATTGAAGTCACTTGCTTCTTTATAGAAGTAATCTTAATGCATGCTCGCCCCTAATAAGCTAGTGTCGATTTAGTCGAGTGGGATTCATCCCGCTCACCAGTACAAGTTGAGTACTGACCCACGTTGTGGGCAACTATTTCAGGCACTCAGACGGTGCAACGCTAGTGGATAGACGAAGAGGCGTTAGGAGCACCTCTATTTTGAAGTATAGTTGAAGTCAGATCATTTTTGGAGGCTTGGACTTTCAACCTATACAAGGGCATAATGTATGGACGACGGGGACTATCTGATGGAGCGCGCCCTGCATTTTGAGTTATCTTTTCTAATGTAATTCAAGTAGCCGAGAAGGCGCATCAATGTAGACTCTATGTAAATTACTCTGAATTATCAATGAAAAAGCATATTTTCTTCCTGCACTTGTGTTCAATTATCTGTGAATGTGTTTTCTAAATTGTGTTTCAAAGTGGGTTCCTATAACTGTAAGTTCTTGCCTTGTACGAGCGCAACTCCAGGCTCGTACGGCATCACGTCCCAGCGAGGACGAATCGGTTCCGTGAAGGATCCAGCGAGGACGATTGACCCTTTCGGGATCGGGGCATGACATATTGGTATCAGAGCTTAGGTTTTACATCCTTGGGATTTCAAAAGATTATAAAGGAGTTTGATGCGCCTCTCGGTTGAGTTGCATTCGGTGTCCGCTGCATGAGATGAGTCGCCTATACAATGAGCCCATAGATACAAAAATCTATCGTTTTTGAGGTGTTAACAAGCTACTCTCTTTTGTAGCAATGGCTAAGAAAAACACTGCCGCTGCAAGCAGTGCTCAGCCCGTCCAGAACGATCCGGCAAGTTCTGGAGAATCCGGAGGAGCGGGTTCAATGGATATGTCCGAACGACTTATGCATCTCATGGAGGTGCAGCAACAACAAGCCATTTCTCAACAGGCACAGTTGGCTGCTCAACAAAAGCAGATGGATACCATGATGCAACTGATTGCATCCTTGGTACCCAACAACGGGGGAGCCACGGTGACGCCTGATGCACCGCCGGCTGTGGCGGTAGAGGATGAGTCCGAAGAAACACAGCATCCAGCAAGGAACACCTGTCGTGCGGCAGAATTCACTAAGATGCATCCACCAACGTTTAACGGACGAGCAGAACCGGACGTGGTGATGGGATGGATTGCAAAGATGGAGGGACTCTTCAATCTGGTCGGCATTAGGGGATCCAAAAGAGTGGCATGTGCATCAGTTCAACTGGAGCTGCGTGCGCATGATTGGTGGGAAGCCACTAAGCAGGGGATTTATGATGCCAATCCCAACTGCAAAATTACCTGGGAAATGTTTAAATCTGCCTTCATTGAACAATATATTCCCCGGGCTGTGCGGCAACAAAAAGAAGACGACTTCAGCAATCTGGTGCAAGGAAGTATGTCTGTCGACGATTATGACTCGGCGTTCGCTAAGCTGGCTAAATTTGCTGGGCACTTCTTGCCTAACCAGCAGGCGTGGTGCTACCGCTTCCAGAAGGGTTTGAATGACGATTTGCGTAGGGACGTCATCAACCAGAAGTGTCAGACATACAGAAAATGTTATGAAGCTGCCCTGAACAGCGAGCGGATCTTTGGGCGCTGTCCACCAAAGGCCGATGTGCAAACCTCCCGTACCAACAATAATAAGCGGCCTCAGGAAATGGGAGGGTCTGGAGCACAAAAGCGTCTGCACACATCTGAGCATAGGGGCCCGTCCCGTGCACCATACTGCAACAGGTGCGGCAGATTAGGGCATCGAGTGGAGGAATGCCGAGTTACTGGGTGTTTTAAATGTGGTCGTCTGGACCACAAGCATTTCAACTGCCGTGAGACAAAACCGAATCAGCACAACGGGAATCACAACAATGGGAATCATAACAATGGGAATCAGCACCACGGGAATCAGAACCACGGGAATCACAACAGGGGGCCTCCAGCAAGTGATGCCAATGCTGTGGCGTTGAACCCACGACGCCAGGGTGCTCAAGGACGAGTCTATGCACTGACTCGGGACGAAGCATCCGTCTCTGAAACTGTCGTGACAGGTACATTACTTTTCAGAGATTTGCCCGCTAGAGTCTTATTCGATTCAGGTGCTACGCATAGTTTCATATCTGCTGATTTTACTATTGAGCATAAATTAGCTTCTACTCCCTTAAATATGAATCTTTGCGTGAGCACACCTTCGGGAGTCGACATGCCCGCCCATGCGATCTGTAAGGATGGTTATATTTGCATCGGAGGCAGGAAGCTTTCCTTAGATGTCATTGTATTAGACATTAAGGATTACGATATTATTCTCGGGATGGATTGGTTGGGTGCTTGTCATGCAACAATTGAGTGCGCGGAGAAGCGAGTCGTATTCCGTCTACCCGACGAGGCAGACTTTTACTATTCGTGCAGCGCTGCACCAAAGACGGCAATAATGATATCAGCAATTTCGGCTAGGCGTATGCTGCATTCGGGTTGTGAAGGGTACTTAGCTTCAGTTCGAGACACCCGGCAGGAAAGTGCAAATGCAGCTCAGGCTGATGTTATAGCAGATTTTCTCGACGTGTTCCCGGACGAGCTGCCTGGAATGCCTCCTGATCGTGAGATCGAATTCAGCATCGACACATTTCCGGATGCGCGACCGATATCGAAGGCACCTTATCGAATGGCCCCAGCAGAGCTGAAGGAACTTAAGATTCAGTTACAAGATCTGTTGGATCGAGGATACATTCGTCCAAGCGTTTCTCCGTGGGGCGCTCCGGTGCTGTTCGTGAAGAAAAAGGATGGATCCATGCGGCTATGTATTGACTACCGAGAACTAAATAAGGCGACCGTGCGAAACCAGTACCCATTGCCGAGGATAGATGACTTGTTTGATCAGCTGCAAGGTGCAACAGTTTTCTCTAAAATTGATCTCAGGTCAGGGTACCACCAGTTGAAAATCAAACCAGATGATGTTCAAAAATCTGCATTCAGGACCCGATACGGACACTACGAATTTCCTGTGATGTCGTTCGGTTTGACAAACGCCCCTGCAGCTTTCATGGATCTGATGAACCGCGTGTTTCGGCCGTACGTAGACAAGTTTGTGGTCGTGTTCATCGACGACATTCTAATATATTCCAAGAACGAGGCGGAACACAAGGAACACCTAAAGATCGTGCTGCAGACATTACGAGAGCATCAGTTGTACGCTAAGCTCAGCAAGTGTGAGTTCTGGTTGAACAGCGTGGCATTTCTGGGTCATGTTGTCTCGGCAGAGGGCATCGCCGTAGACCCGAAGAAAATAGAGACAGTGGTGGATTGGAAGCAACCTACATCAGCCAGCGAAGTACGAAGCTTTCTGGGCCTAGCGGGATACTACCGTAGGTTCGTGAAGGATTTTTCTAAACTGGCCTCGCCTTTGACTCGCCTCACTCAAAAAGGGATTGTATACAAATGGAGTGATGACTGCGAAGCCAGCTTTCAAGAACTTAAGCAGCGTCTTGTTTCAGCTCCGATCCTTGCTCTTCCAGATGGGGTAGAGGAATTTCAGATATACAGTGACGCCTCGGGACTTGGTTTGGGATGTGTGCTCATGCAGAGGGATAAGGTAATATCGTACGCCTCCAGGCAACTGAAGCCGCACGAGAAAAACTACCCGACGCACGACTTGGAATTGGCGGCAATTGTATTTGCACTGAAGTTGTGGAGGCATTATCTTTATGGTGTTGCTTGCAAAATCTTCACAGATCACAAGAGCCTCAAGTATCTATTCACACAACGAGAACTGAACCTCCGACAGCGGCGTTGGCTAGAACTGATTAAGGACTATGATTTGACGATCGCTTACACACCGGGCAAGGGAAACGTCGTTGCTGATGCTCTGAGTCGGAAGTATGTGGGCTCGTTATCCATAAACAACCATTTACTTCGAGATCTTGAGACGATGGGCATCGAGCTCTGTGTTCAGCATCAAGGAGTGCAGCTGGCATCACTCCATCTTGAACCAAGTCTGCGTGATAGAATCAAATCAGCTCAGGAGGGCGATCAGTTCCTAGCGAAGGCACGCGGACTGATTTCGGCGGAGAAGACGTCTGACTTTGTGGCAGGCGAAGATGGGACCTTAGAAATGAAAGGAAGGATATGTGTTCCTAGCGACCCAGAACTCCGAAGGAAAATTATGGCGGAAGCACACTATGCGAAGTATTCCTTGCATCCGGGGAGCACTAAGATGTATATGGACTTACGCAGAACCTTCTGGTGGCAAGGTATGAAGCGGGATGTGGCGACCTTTGTGTCACAGTGCATGGCCTGTCAACAGGTGAAAGCTGAACATCAGAGGCCCGGCGGGGAGCTGCAGAACCTCGCTATTCCTGAGTGGAAATGGGACAAAATCACTATGGATTTCATTGTGGGATTTTCGAAGACGCCGCGGGGGCATGATGCGATTTGGGTCATAGTTGATCGTTTGACCAAATCAGCCCACTTCCTTCCTATAAAAATTACTTGGAGCGTCGATCGGTTAGCACAGATTTACATAGACGAGATTGTTCGATTACACGGAGTACCTGCCTCAATCGTCTCTGACCGTGACGGACGCTTCTTATCTCGTTTTTGGACAAGCCTACAGTCTGCTTTGGGAACCAAGCTACAGTTCAGTACTGCATACCACCCCCAGACTGATGGACAGACGGAAAGGACAAATCAGATACTTGAAGATATGTTACGGCTGTGTGCAATCGATTTGAAGACTAGTTGGGACACGCATCTCACGTTGGCGGAGTTTGCGTACAACAACAGCTACCAATCGAGCATCCAGATGGCACCGTACGAAGCACTTTATGGGCGCAAGTGTCGATCTCCAATTTGTTGGGACGAAGTCGGCGAGCGGCAAGTACTCGGGCCAGAGCTGGTAGAACAGGCAGTTGAGAAAGTTCGCTTGATTCGGGAAAGACTCCGCACGGCACAGAGCCGACAGAAAAGTTATGCCGATGCTCATCGTAGACCTTTGGAATTCGTGGTCGGGGATCATGTATTCTTAAAAGTGACGCCGATGCGTGGGGTGATGCGTTTCGACGTGAAGGGCAAACTAAGTCCCAGGTTTGTCGGCCCCTTCGAGATTCTGGAACGAGTGGCAGCTGTGGCATACCGGATTGCACTACCTCCCGCCTTGGCTGAAGTGCATGACGTATTTCATGTTTCTCAACTGCGGAAGTATGTGCATGACCCGAGTCATGTGGTTAGCTTCGAACAATTGGAACTGCGCACAGATTTATCATACTCAGAAGAACCGGTGCAGATTCTGGATCGTAAGGAAAAAGTACTTCGCAACCGTACGATGTCCTTGGTTCGCGTGCTGTGGCGGAACCATTCAGTTGGGGAATCAACCTGGGAGATGGAATCGGAGATGAAGGAGAAATATCCTTCGTTGTTCACTCAGTCGGAGGTAGGGCCTTGTTCTTAAGTTTCGGGACGAAACTTTTTTTTAGTGGTATATTATGTAGTGCCTCAAATTCTGATCCGACCGGGATGTGCACTATATAATTTGGGCTTGTGGCTAGTCCGTCCGAGTATGCTTAGATCTTCGGCATCTTATTGCCACGGACGAAATGCGATGATCTTTTCCAACTCATGGAAAGGCCTCTATTGAAACGAGTCCAATAGTTTTCGTGTTTGGTTGCTTGGTTTTCTTGATTGCCGCTTTGGGATTTGATTTGGTGTTGCTTTCGAGTTGCTTGGTTTTCGCTGCTGGTTTTATTGATTGGAGCTTGAATTTTGGAGAGTTTGGCGAGGAAGGATAGGCAAGAATTCTAACTCGGTGCTCGTGCTGTTGCAGGTCCGCGTAACTGACGTTTGATCGTCGCTAGGCGGGATTTCTTGTTTCAGCAACTTTTCCCTTAACCAGTGAGTGGTTTGGTCCCTTCTTTCCTACTTCTTCACGCCAACATCTCTAATGTTTCAAACGTTCACTCGATGATGCCCGGTTGGACGCCTAGGAAATGCTTAGCCACAATGCATGCCAGCCACTAAGAAAGGAACATGGGAATTGTAGACTAATTTTACTATATGCTTGCACACCTTATAAATTCAGTTGGTTGGAATGGGAATTTGGTTGTTGGTTACGGTCTGGTGCCTCGGGTAGAGTTTGGACCCATGGGATATCAAAATCGGAACACCGCATTGAGAAAATATGAACTGTTGCATAAGATATATATATTGCTGCTTTACTTTATCTGTTTAATTCGATGCATTGTGTGAGATATAAAATGTTCATGCATTTGCATGGTCTGGGACAACTTGTGCACAAGGTTTATCATTTCCTCGAAACGGCTTTCCGGGGCACTGGAACCGTATCGATCCGGAGGGAAATATTGATTCGTGTTCGTCATGATGCATTGCGGGACCTCCAGCGGGGCTTGCTACCCGGGCTGATAGGGCGCGCCGTTAATGCTTGGAATATGTCCCTAAGGTGTCGATCACACCAATGACCACATAGAATAGAACACATGCTAATTTATTGTCTTGTGCAGATGGTAAGTATACTTGTGTTTCGTTGCAGGGAAGGTGTGCATCGGTTGAGTAAGCAATCGATGCACTGGTTGGATTCAATGCTATTTTCATTTATATCAAAACATGCAACTGATATGAATTGAAGTCACTTGCTTCTTTATAGAAGTAATCTTAATGCATGCTCGCCCCTAATAAGCTAGTGTCGATTTAGTCGAGTGGGATTCATCCCGCTCACCAGTACAAGTTGAGTACTGACCCACGTTGTGGGCAACTATTTCAGGCACTCAGACGGTGCAACGCTAGTGGATAGACGAAGAGGCGTTAGGAGCACCTCTATTTTGAAGTATAGTTGAAGTCAGATCATTTTTGGAGGCTTGGACTTTCAACCTATACAAGGGCATAATGTATGGACGACGGGGACTATCTGATGGAGCGCGCCCTGCATTTTGAGTTATCTTTTCTAATGTAATTCAAGTAGCCGAGAAGGCGCATCAATGTAGACTCTATGTAAATTACTCTGAATTATCAATGAAAAAGCATATTTTCTTCCTGCACTTGTGTTCAATTATCTGTGAATGTGTTTTCTAAATTGTGTTTCAAAGTGGGTTCCTATAACTGTAAGTTCTTGCCTTGTACGAGCGCAACTCCAGGCTCGTACGGCATCACGCCCCAGCGAGGACGAATCGGTTCCGTGAAGGATCCAGCGAGGACGATTGACCCTTTCGGGATCGGGGCATGACATATTGGTATCAGAGCTTAGGTTTTACATCCTTGGGATTTCAAAAGATTATAAAGGAGTTTGATGCGCCTCTCGGTTGAGTTGCATTCGGTGTCCGCTGCATGAGATGAGTCGCCTATACAATGAGCCCATAGATACAAAAATCTATCGTTTTTGAGGTGTTAACAAGCTACTCTCTTTTGTAGCAATGGCTAAGAAAAACACTGCCGCTGCAAGCAGTGCTCAGCCCGTCCAGAACGATCCGGCAAGTTCTGGAGAATCCGGAGGAGCGGGTTCAATGGATATGTCCGAACGACTTATGCATCTCATGGAGGTGCAGCAACAACAAGCCATTTCTCAACAGGCACAGTTGGCTGCTCAACAAAAGCAGATGGATACAAAGTAACAGTAAGGCTCCAAAGTATGTGTCAATATGATGATATTTTCTTACCACTAGGATGTTCGAAAAGTTTCGTGTGTCGAATCAGTGAGATCAGATCAGCTATCCGGCTAATACTGTCGGGTCTCTTATCCCTCCTCCTATTTGTATGTGCTTTTTATTTTTATTATTATTATTTATAGGTGGGATCCATATGTCATACAATAAAGACAAAGATCGAACAGTATTAGCCGGACAGCTAATCCGGTCCCCGAATCAGTTGCCTTCTTCTTCCTTAGAAAGACTTTCTGCTTCATACATACACAAATAAATGAGATAGGGGCAAAAATAGCTCCTTCGGGCCACTCTGACACTTAACTGAACATAAATAGAGTTCAAACATAGAGGTGAGTTTATAAATAAATAAAAGTTTAGGATAAAAGTGAACATACCTCTAAGAGCTTCATTAGTAAGGTACATCACAATTTCTAGATTCTAGGTTCAGAATATAAGAGTTCAATTTATAAAATAGTAAGAGTCATCCTAAGTTTTAATTTGTAGATTCTCAGGTCCAATCCATCCACAAGAGCTATAAGTTTGGACATGAAATTTTCTAGATTCAGAATGTAGAAAATTATTTTGTAGAATAATAAATCTCATTTGAAACCCGATTTTAGATTTACATTTTTTTTTTCATATTTATTTTTGACCACATAATATTTGAAACCAAAGCTCATTTTATCATTCTCTATTATTTTCATACAAATTCAATCTATTACACACATTTTTTTTAAATGTTGGACCTCAAGATAAAATTTTGAACATCAGTCTACTAATGATGCTTTAAGAGAGTCATGGACTATGTATAGCATGTCAAAAGAAAGAAAGAAAAACTAATTCTTTACTTGCATGTGAAGTTAAGGTTCAAACATGACGACTGAATATATGTAATCAATGTTTATGGTAATTATTTTAGGATTGTATTTAATTAATATAGTTGGATCCGTGTCCAGTTCAAACATGGACTCGAGCTTATGTAAAATCTAATATACTCGGACCTTGACCTCCGGACCTAGCTCTCGGATTATGTATCAAGCAAACCTACTAAGAAGATACAAAGGTTATTAGTACAATGATTAATTTAAATTTTTTATTATTGTTAATCGATTAAGTTTAAAATTATAAAATTCTTAATATTCGTGAAATCACTAAAATCACTATATTATTAATACTTAAACTTGACATAGTCCTAGCATGCTCTATTCTTTTTATCTTTACTACTATGTATATCGCTATGTTTACCTAATATTTATTGTGCAGAAAAGTGATAACCAAGATTAAAGATGAACTTATGATAATAAAGAAATTATTATAGACCAAAGACATTGTTAGCCTAAACAATGACATATCCGGGTCCAAGAAGAGGGTTCCAGATTTCAAAATCTAATTTGCTTAGGACAGTTGTGCCACTAGGATGAACAAAAGAAGCTCAGTGTATTCTTTCTTTATTTTTATTCTCTAGAAAGACTTTAACTCAATAGGTAAAGGCAAACCAAAGCTCCAAAACCTAACCATTTGAGCCGCATTTTAAATTTGAAACTATACCAAAGGTATACTGTCAGTGTATTGTAAGACCTTAATAATGATTCAATAAATATTTTATCTTGCAGACAATATATTTTTCTGCGTTGACAGTCTATTGCAGTATACTAACAGTATACTGACGGTATAGCGCCTTAGTGAATTTTGTACAACATTAAATATTGTAATGGCTTTATTTATAGTCGTTATTGTCGAGCAATATACCAGCTGTATACCACTTGTGCGGTAACGACTCTATTTTGAGAGGTTGTTATATGTTGTATTTTAACCCTTATTTTTCATCATTTGTCTCAATTTCCGTTGGGCCTAAAATTTCCACCTATCGTATACAAACCTTTCGACATATAGAAGAGCTTTCATTTGCTAAATATATTTGAGATATAATTTTAATTTAAGCTGTAAAGTGCAATCTTCAAACTATTGTGAGAGTAACACAATATTTCTTGTAAGAGATTGAAATCCACAAGCCTTCAAATATCAAAGTTTGTGCAAAAATTGGCAAGCGCTTCGAATAAAAGATGTGTATAAGAAGTCGGAGAAGCCTTCATATCAAAGTTCACAAATGAATTAAAAGTCGGAGAGAAATTCTGTTATTTGAGTGTCTCGTAGAGAATACCAGAATGGATACATCTGGTGTTTGTGTTTTGGCATGATTTCTAACAGTTAGTTTTTAAATAACCTAATAACATTCTTAATTATTCACTAAAATCTATTCAAACAAATCCCCTCTTTATGTGAGTTCTTGCACGAGCATCATCATCCATAAGTTCTGTTTTGGTATTAATTGAGTTTTACAAAAAGACCATCTTCATCTCATTTTACACCTTGAAAAAATTACATGTAGGTTCAAAAAATGAAGCATTTTTATGCCAAGTTTATTTATAAATAAAAAGTTAAATATGTGTTAGAATAAGAAAATTTAGATTGAGATTATAAAAAAATATAAATTTGTTAATGTTTCATAATACACGGCCTTTAAAAGTTATAAAATGTTTTGAATCTAAGAAAATGATAAGCACCAGGATCAAACATTTGGGTTTGAAAAGGAATATCATAAGCGACTAGTAAATATGTATAAATGTTCATCATGTTTTATTTACATCAACATTATTTTACTAGAATATATTATGTCTCTATCTGCTGACCACTAGAGTCAGGAGATATTGAAGTTATTAAAAGCTATGCATGATAACATAGAATGGAATATTTAAAAATATAGATTTTGCTTATAGACGAAGTTTTTGATGGTTTTCAAAAGAGTTAATAGAATATGCTTAATTTGTTAAGTAGTGGTGTGAAATGAAACCGAGGAAAGAATAGAAATACCACATTTTAATAAAAGATGTTTTGAATCACATTACTTTGTGAGCTTGTGTTTGCTTTTAGGTGATTACAGTTTTACCACTCACAAGTACATCCCACATATAATGACTCGCATTTCAAGTACAAGAACTGAGGCTAAAGTTTGAGGTGATAACTTAAAATATTTGAGTGTACAGAACATTGAGCTTTGTTGTAATCATTTAAGAGATTATATATTATTCCCTAACTGTATTGATTCCTTAGCTGGGTTTTTCACTACAAAGTAAATTCGTTTCGGTTGTTTTTAATTATATTTATTTTTTGCTACTTGTAAATGATGAGAGAATCAACTATTTCTTGTCTTGTACAAGTCAATTTAGACATGTACAATATCACGTCCCCGATGACTTGATTATTGGGGCGGGATGTGACACCCACATTCTCATTTTTGAAGATAATTTGAGATGAAAGTTGGACTTTAGTTATTTTATATTAGTTAATAATAATAATTTAATTAATTAGTGTTATGTCATAAGAAGTTAGTGTTATGTTAATTAAGTTAATCATATATTTTATATAAAAAGATAATTAATTATACTTAAAATTAATTGAAAATTAACTAATAATTTAAAATAATTAATTAGTAAAAATAATATTAGTTAATATTAATTTTGACTATTAATTAGGGTATATATATATATATATATATATATATATATATATATATATATATATATATATATATATATATATATATATATATATTATAATTTAGTAAATTTTTTATATTATTACTATTATCATCTAATTTGGGTAATTAATTAGCAATACGATAATTAAAGTTGATTAATTAGTTCTTAACTATGAATACTTAATAGAATGTTTCATTAATACTAACTATTAGTATTTAGTAATTATATTAATTTGTTTAAAACAAATTATAATATACTATTACGATAATATACTATGTGACTTTCCATACTTTCACTCTCATCCAAACTAAACATATTTTAAAATTAACAGAAGAGGAAAACAAAAGTGCATATATCTCATGTATTTTTTACCTCTTGAAAATCTAATTTTTTTTCCAACTACAGCTTACCAGACACTTCGGGGGTCACGTTTTAGTGAGTTACAAACTTAACAATTTATTAGAGCATCATTAGTAAGATCCATTCCAATTTCTAGATTCTAGATTCAGAATGTAGGAGATCAATTTGTAGAATATTAAAAATTATCCTAAGTTTCAATTTCTACATTCTCATGTCCAACCCACCCACAAAAGTTCTAGGTTTGGCCTGAAAATTTCTAGATTCATAATATAGGAAATCATTTGTAGAATAATAAGTCCCAATTTGGAGTCCAATTCTAGATTTATATTATTTTTTTAGCACATTAATTTTTGGCCACATAATCTTTGGGACCAAAGCTCATTTTATCATACTCCACTATTCTCGTACAAAATAAAACCTCTAATAATCGAATATAAAAGAGGTTAATTTATACTACTATATATATAATAAGAAAAATTAGACTTCACCATAAAAATTTTGTTCCAAAAATACACTTATCTATGTTTGTTAATTATTATTTTTACTAAATTTAACATGGATAGTTAGGTAATTACGTATATATAAAAAATAAGTAAAGTTGTTGTTTACCCTTCACAAGTAGTAAAGAATTAAAAGACTTTGTTTTCTCAAGTAAATTTTTTTTTTTAAATATTAGTATTTGCTTTTCCTAAGTAGTAGTAAAAATGGATATTTAGACTTTGGGTCTCAGATAAGTTACGAAATTTATGTTCGGACCTCCATAATATACATAATTAGTATTTGAGTCTCAAAAGTGTCACTAATGTCTCAAAAGTATCACCAAAAGTGTCACTAATTATTTTTTGTGACAATTTTGAGATCCAAATTATATATATATATATATATATATATACTCTCCACAATGCATGATTTGGTAGGCTAGGTAAAAGGCCGACAATGCCACGCAACATCACCAAACATGGAAACCTGCCGGCTATTCTCCCGCACCCATGCGCACGTACTTCAAACCAGATCATGCGCAGACACAGCACCAACCTACCTACCAGCTTTGACATGACCACCCCTCCTTAGCTCTAGCCTCTAGCTATACCTATGGCTAGTCTTGGTCAAAATCCTCTTGGGGACCTCGCTCTCCAAATTTATTACACCATCACAGTAAAAACTCTAGCAAAACATTAAATTTGTTCATCCCACCCCCATCCTTATATAAACATATAAATTTGTTCATCCTTCATCTCCCATCATCTTCTTCTTCTTCTTCTTCTATTATACTTTTTCTCATGGGGGGTTTGGAGAGCAGCCCTTCTTGTTTGGAGCTCACCATGGCTATCCCTGGATTCATCACCTCTCCATTTGTCTCTGGTAATTAATTCCTACTCATTTTAATTTACGTAGTCTCATTTTAGTAATTCCTACTCCTAAAATAATAAACCAAACTAAATCCTGAAACAAGAATGGTGGAGACTTAAGAACATGCATGCATGCATGCATGCATGCAATTAATTATTTGTGACCAAGTATAGCTAGGTGACTGACGGATATATATATATAGTAAATTAATGTAATTTATGAAATGTAGAGGGTGGTGGGTGTAACGTCATAATAAGGGACCTGGACATGAATCAGCTGCCAGCTGCAAGTTTGGATGAGATGGAAGAATTAGGAGAAGATGTCGTCGACGATGGTGACGGCCACCGGCCCAAGAAGCTCCGACTTTCCAAAGAGCAGTGCAGGCTGCTGGAAGAGAGCTTCAGGCAGAACCACACTCTCAACCCTGTCAGTATCTATCAATTAATATACATACATATATTCAGGGGAAGGGAAAAAAAAAAAAAAAAAGGCTTTTAGGAAACTTTTTTATTTATTTATGTGAGTGAATGCAAATATTTTGATTGTGTGTGGGTTTTTTTTTTTATGTAAAATGTAAAATTGCAGAAGCAGAAGGAAACATTGGCAGCTAGGCTGCAGCTGAAGCCGAGACAGGTGGAGGTGTGGTTTCAGAACCGCAGGGCGAGGTGCGTAACAATTGACAGGCAACTAATTACTCATATATTTTGAGTGGACACCTACATGACGCTGACACAGTAAAGACACGGTGACACTGATATCACATCTATTTTGACGTGTCCCACTTATCTTGGTTTGGAGTGTCTCCAAGTTGTGCCCAATACGTGTCCGACACAGACTGTAAGGACATGGCAGTACAGATACGACGACGACTCTTGGTGGTGTTGAAAATTTGTAGATAGAGAGAGCATATTGGACACAATGATTCGGACACTCTAAAGTATACTATGGCACACCAAACATGTCTTCGTATTGCACTTATCTTATTGTGTCGTGTCAAATCTGTATGGCATACCAAACAGGAGCTAACAGGGTGAAAAATATGTGAAAAATAAATTAATTACACAAAATTATTTTACCTGAAAATGTAATTTTAATTTTTTTATGAAAAATAATTTGGACGTTTGATTTTCATTATTTACCAAGAAAAATAATTATTTTTCATGAAATATGATATTTTCTTATAAGTTGGACCAGTTTTATTTTACACCATTTTAGAAGAAAATATGAAAAATGATAATTTTTTGAAAAATAATTCCATAAAAAATATAAGCTATTGGTAGAAATATTGTAATAAAAATATTTTCCATAAAAAAAAAACCAATCAAACACATCTTTAAGTGTTAAAAAAAGGTGGGGGTTCGGATTTAGGACGGACATTGGACACTAGACACGGGATTGACAGCTCTCTTATGACAGGACGAAGCTGAAGCAGACGGAGATGGAATGTGAGTACCTGAAGCGGTGCTTTGGATCCCTGACGGAGGAGAACAGACGGCTGCAACAAGAAGTGGAGGAGCTCCGGGCGATGCGTGTTGCCCCGCCCACTGTTCTCTCGCCTCAAACCCGCCTCCCCATGCTTGCTTCCGCCCTCACTATGTGCCCCCGTTGCCAGCGTGTCACCGCCTCTGCCCAACCCCGTCGGCCAGCCAAAGCTGCCAGCTTCCTCTCAGCATGCTAATTAGAAGAGTCTTCTGATTAAGAAGAGAATGTATATAAATGGAGTGTTGTTGATAGGAACATTAGCGTTCGAGACAACTGGTCTAACTCTAGATGGTGCTGTGTGTTGGTTAGGTAACCTATTATTTGTTTCATGTTATGTGATCGGTACTGCGTGTTACTTAATCCACAAACTATCATAACAACAAAGCCCACAATCAATCAGCTTTAATTGATCATTGGTCTTTCTTGCACATGATTACAGAGTTAAAGAGCTTGGGATAGCCATATTAGGCCCTCTTCCATTGACATGATTACAGAGTTAAAGAGCTAGGGATGGACATATTAGGCCCCCTTCCACTGACATGATTACAGAGTTAAAGAGCAGGAGCAGACACGTTGCATTGGCTAGTTGCCTGCCCCTTAACGGTCTATTGTGAGACGTTTCTTTATGTCCAAGGAGGTCACCTGCGACCCCAACCTCTTGCAGGTCACGCTGGACCTGAGAGATTGTCCTAAACAGAGGGTGTTGCCCAAGTGTCCTGGATCGGCCCTGCCTGCTGCACGAAATTTAGACGGGTTATTTTGTATAAGGGTACCAAATTTAGGACCTAATTAGATTTTCGGTACTCGATTTGTCCGTTTTAGATTTGAATACTCAAATTTTTTTAATGACATATTTTGCTGACGAAATTAGACTTTAATGACGAATGTTCGTCACTAAAATATGTCATTACAAAAATTCAAGTACCCAAAGTCTAAAACGGACAAACCCAGTACCCAAAATCTAATTAGGTCATAAACCTGGTACTCTTATACAAAATAACCCAACTTAGACATACCAAATTCCACTGACAGGTATAGATGGCAATAGACTGCTTGTATTTACCTATAACTCTACAAAAATCCATTACCACTAAATCAAAATCTCATTCCATCTTGAATTGAATCACAGGATCAATGGTATTATAGACCGCTTGACACTTATTATCATAACGGCCAGGAAAAAGAGAGAAGAATTGAAGGCACGAGTAGCATAATGAGAAGTGATGAAGTCTAATTTTCTCTCTTTCCCCTACAACATATTGAAATCAAGACCTGTTTTCGACTATCAGCCAACTTAAAATATTTACCATTTTTCCCATTACGGTCCTATTCATGGTAAGCCAGCCTTTTGGCATATATAAAGATACAGATATTGTCAACTCCACAAGAACTTGTTACCAAGTCTGGAAGGAACCTGCACCAGCATCTCACACTAAATCCAAATACAAGTTTCTAATTTACACTCAACCTACCAAGTAATATTTAACAAGCTAAGCCCATAATCCTCTATTGCCCTGTCAACCATAGTTCTAGTCCACCCTCATACTGACTACGAAAAGGGCTAAACATATGGGTTTTAGAATGGCCGATATGGCCCGGTTTGTCCTTGGCCCCTCCCGCCATATCCATTTCCGCCTCTGCCATAGTACGAGCCCCGAGTCCGACCACCACGAAACCCACGCCCGCCACCCCGAACTGGATGGTGCCTAGGGAAATTGCCGAAGGTCTATATTCATCCAAAAAGTAGCCATTTACTAAACTTTTCTTCTCAATCAAAAGAAGGTTAAGGAAGGTCCTTACCTCTGTGTCAACTTTCAACTGCTCAGAATATCTGGTCCGTCCATTCCGCCCTCCATGATCGAGTGTATTGCAAGATATAGTATCAAAGAAGTCATCCTTGACATAGACGGGCTTGATTTGCAGCGAAGACAAGGAACCATCAATTAGAGAACAAAAGAAAAAGGATTCTTGTTTTGGTACATTCTTTGACAAAGTAAACATGTCAAAGTGCTAATGATTATCGACTTGTAAAATATTTAATCATCAACAAACTAACAGCTTTTATGGTCTTTGATACCTTTGCATCAAATTTTGAAGATTCATCTTCATATAGTGTGTCTTCAGCTTCGTCGTCATGTCTGTGTCTCAACTGAGCTTTGTTTTTACCTAGGTGGCCCCAGACCTCGTCCTTGTTAAATTTCTCATTCATTGCGGTGAAATCGAAGTCCTCAGTAAATTTGGCCACAGGTCGAGAATACTGCAAAAACAACAAGCCAAAGGGCATCTTAATTAGTAATTGCATGGAACAAAAACAGTGTATTACAAATCAAGGAACTAAAGGTGAGAACATATGAATTAATGAGAAAGTTAAACATGATTGTTGTTGAGGCCATATGCGGCCTTTAACCTAATCAGAATCTCTTTCCTTTACTTTTTTTGTGGTGCAACAGTGCAAAAGTTATGGTAATATAGCTAGTGTGTAACTAAGTATAGGCAAAACGGAAAATCCAAATATGGAATTTGGCACTGCCAATACTAGATGTTAAAATGATTTGCCCAGGTTTCAATCACAAGAAACCTAAGGAATTACATTTGCTGGCACTCAGTACCTACTGTGACCAAGAGTACTCATCAACAAAAGCACACAGCTTCACCATTACATGTCACTCTAAGAGCTTCATATTTCCCTGAATGGGTCCACGAAAAGGACTAAATACTGAGTCATTATAACATAAGACATACAAGGCTGTAAAAATCGCAAGGCACTAGTTAGGCGGGCACCTGCCGCCTAGGCGCCGCCTAGATCTAGGTGGTCGGTCCCCCCAAAAAGAAAAAAGAAAAAAAAAAACAGTAAATAAAATCATTTTTTTTTGTATTGCACTACTCACTCATAAATCATACTATTTTTTGTTTTTCTCTTTCTAATTATTTCAGGTATTTAATAATTTCCAGCTGTGTGTCTCTCAAGAAAAGGAAAAAAAGAAGAAGCACGTTGACTGCTCCTCTGAACTCTCTGTCAAACACTCAACTCTCTCAGGAAAGGCAAAAAAAGGCACTCAAACTCTTGAACACTATCTAAATCTCTCTGTCAAAGCAAACACTTTCAAAATCTCTTTTCCATTGCTCTCCAAAGCTTCAAACACTCAAACTCTTCTCTTCCTATGCAAAAGAGAAAAAGCTCTATGCCAAAAGGAAAAAAAAAAAAAGAACATCTGTTGCCACTGCTTGGTCGGCATTGCGGAGAGAATCGCTCGACAGGGATGTCCGTTGACGGAGGTCGGCGCCGGTGTCCGAGACTCGCACGAGGCTCCTTTTCATGTTGGTTGCTGCTCACAATCACATCTAAACTTTTTTCTTTTGTTTAGGTCACAATTTCGATCGATTTGGGAGAGAAACAAAAGGAAACTGATTTTCGGATCAGATTTTGGGACCATAAAAAAAGAGAGAAGGAAATCCGCCTAAGCGGTCGCCTAAGGAGTTAGTGACTACTTATAGGCGGTCGCCTAATCGCCTAACCCGATTAATCGTCTAATTTTTTCATTTTTTTAGGCCACCGCTCAGTTGGCCGATTCAAGTGGAATTCTGGACAGGCACAGCCGTCTAGCGCCTAGGTGCCGATTATATCAGCTTTTTAGAACACTGAAAACATATCGAGGATTAATATATTGGTACATCATACTACTACTAAAACAACATAGCCTTTATCGTATATTTTTTGGGTCGGCTGTATGAACCCTTTCTTTCCAGTCAGGTAGCCTTTCTCTCATATTTTTGGGTTGACTATTTGAATCATTTCTTTCCATTCAACAACTATGTTAAGAGCCAAGGGTCATGTCCTCTGTAACGCTAACAAAAAACATATCCTTCTTTAAAACCTCTATCCAAGTTCATTTAGGCTACCTCTAATCCTAGCGGCTTTATTAACTATTATCTTATTGCTCCTCCTCATTGGCACGTCTATTGGATTACGTTGCACATGTCCAAACCACCTAAGACGATTTTCTTTCATCTTATTCCCAATTGACGCCACCTCTAACTTTCCACGAATATACTTACTTCTTATCCTTTTTTTTCAATGTATTGTTACTCATTCATCTTGGCATTCTCATTTCTGCTATACTATTTTTTTGAACATGTTTCTTAATTGTTCAATAATCTGATCCATGAAGCATGGTTGATCTTAGTTGTCTTATAGATTTTTTTTCTTCCAACTTCAAATGTATCTTTCAATCACAAGTACTCCATCTAAAGTTTTAAACTATCGCGTTTAATTTGCATGATAGCATTCTCAATCTCGTCGTTACGATGAATAATTGATCCTAAATACCAAAAACTATCATTGTATTTTGATTGAAATTATATTTCATATACTTTATTTTTGTCCTACTAATTTTAAAATTCTTAAATTATGTAGTATCTCTCTATACCTCTATTTTAGCATCCAACCCTTCTCTGTTATTATCGACAAATACAATACCACCAACAAACATAATACACCATAGAAGATAGAACCTCGTACTGGATATGTCTAGTAATCACATCCATAACCAGAGAAAAGGTACGAACTTAATGTTTATTCTTGATGCAATCATGCAAGCCAACGGTAATAGAAAATTCTTTATTATCTCCGCCAACGATTCGTACAGTTGTCATGACTCCATTATACGTATCCTTAATAGTCCAAATATAGCTACTAGGGAAAAAAAAATTCTTCAAAGCCCACCACATTAACTCCATAAGAACTCTATTATAAACTTTTTCTAAGTCAATAAAAAATCCTATGTAAATCAATACTTTTTTTCTCTAAATATTTTCATTAATCTTCTTAAAATCTTTCCGGCATAAACCAAAATTGATTCTCTGAAACTCCAGTTTCTTTTCTTAATATTTGCTCAATTACACTACCATAGTTTCATGATGTGGATCATAAGGTTAACTCCTCGATAATTTGTTACAACTCTATCTCTCTCTTAGTTTATATAAATGTACGATGACACTAGTTCTCCATTCATTGGACATTTTTTTAGTTCTTAGATGTCACTCCCCGTTTCCGATATACGTATTTGAAACGTATTTTTATTTTTGCATGGTTGCATGTGCATGGAGACTAGACCCATTCTTTGGTTTAACCTGGTTCATGGTTCATTTTGTGGGTTGGTTCAAGTCATGAGAACCCTTGGTTCAACCCTCAACCCTACTATAAATAACCCAACATTTTTCTTCTCTCTCTTCATTACTTCATTTCTTTTTCTCCTTGTGTTTTTTCTTCCCTTTCCATAGGCAAGTACATTTTGCATGAGAAATGGAAAAATCCTCCATATTATTGGTTCATTATGTTTGTTATTTGTTTCTAAGCAATTTTAGAACTTGAAATTTTCTGTTTTGATGGGTGATTTTGAGTAGATCTACATTTATAACTTAGGATTTTATGGATTTCATGAGTTTTTCTTGGTTTTGATCTATTAAACATGCATTTTTGAAATAAATTTTTGCTACATGATAGAGCTTTCAATTTCAAGCATTTTGGCTTTTGGTTCACTCGAATTGGACTTAAAATGAGGATTTTATGGACAAAATAAATTTTAATTTTTTGGAGTTTTGCCATGGCCGAACCTGCTGTTTGGAGAAGACGAAGTCTTCATGCGGCCAACGAGTTATGCGGTCTGAGAGGGCTATGCGGCTGAGCTTTCGCCGCATACTGACCAGCATGCGTCCATCTTGTTGGATGCATAACTGCCATCACACAAGTGTTCTTGAGCTAATCCTTGAACTCCTTGAGTTTTCACTCGCTGAACGAATGAGAAATTCGCTAAGTCCAAAGAGCAATATACGGCCGAGTGAGCATGCGGCCAAGTAACTTATGCGGCCTTGAGAATATACGGCCACCATTTCCTTTGACACATGACTCCGAAATGGCACATGTTTCTATGATTTTGTCTTTTCTCTCTGACACACTTTATGGCTTGTCACATCAATCATTTTATGTCACTTCACTAACACTTCATTCATTGTCCGTCACTTCAACACTTGTTCCAAGGAATAGACTTTAGCTCTGAGCATGCGGCCCTGACTCCATATGCGGCCAAGTGGTTCATGCGGTCCTGACTTCATATGCGGCCCTGACTCCATATGCGGCCAGGACTTTCCATGTGGCCCTGACTTCATATTCGGCCAGGACTTGTCATGCGGCCTAGAGACCCATGCGGCCTTGCTTATTTTGATTGAATGTTTCTTTTGTGACTTAATTAAACTCGAATACTGTATCCGTGCTGATACCACTATTGCCTGATATTTGTCCATGATTTAATGTGCGTCGAGGTGCGACACATCGTGTCACGTGTTAAGTGATTATATTTGGGTTGTGCATCGAGAATGCCTCCAAATTCCTGAACGCGTGATATTATACATATATATTGTTTCCCCAGCACGGACATAATAAGCGAGCCAACTACCAAAGCGTGGCTAAGATATTAATTGTCTGAATGTTGCATACACGCTCGGATGAATTCAGATTTGACTTCCATGGATTCGTATCTAGCGTGCCCGTACTTTGTACATCTTAAGAAAAAAAATTATGTGACCACGCCTTGAGATTTCAAACACAACATAGGACTAATTAGGTAACTAAAAGTGGTAGTAACATTGGAGGGAACGGTATCCCGAAATCATGCCAACGAACCTTCCCACAAAGATTTTTCTAAGTGCGCTGTGGGCTGGCCACCACAGATACTGTATATCATATGCCTTAGTGGAGTGCAGTATCTGACCTATTATTATGTCGAGCCACTGTTTCACTATAGGAACATTAGAACCGCTAATACCGTATTTTTAGTACAGGAACCCTACGGGGAACTGGTGCATCTCATGAATACATGTTTTATTCATCTATTGATTCGGTTAGCTCATGTTCGGCACTGGCATGATATAAGGATACCTATTATGCATTATTTCTGAGATAACCTCAGACTCCACAAATAGCAAGTCGTACAAGTGATTGACCGATATAAAGAAATTTGACTTGGTTGTGATTGTATTATTCAGTTAGTAGCATAGAAAAACGGACTATTATAGTGTGATGGTTCAACCTTTGTCCTTGTTTGGTTGTAGGGTTGAACCTTTACGCTAGGATATGCTATGGACCTAAGTTACGACACTGAACCTATGTATTATTATATATTTTTTCTTGAATTTTTGTTTCTCCATTTCGTGCTTATTTTGTGGTACTTGCTATTTGGGGTCTAACCCCACTGGTTTTGCATGGCCAGGTTTTGAGCCATCACCCGAAGATCCAGCGTACTTTTTTCCAACTCATGGCGCGTACCAGGAACATGGTCACCGAAGATAACGAGTGAGTTTTCTTCTTCCCTGCTCATCATTGTGCATTTACTTCTTTTGGGCGTTTAGCCACCAGCACCTGTTAGCCGGCTCATCTGGACATTTGTCTCCAGCACCTGTTAGCCGGCTCATCTGGACATTAGTCTCCTTACATTATTGTATTAAATCAGACTGCAACTGATGACTGTCATGTACTTTTGTTACTCTTCCAACTTCTTATTTTGCACGGCTGGTCTCCAAAATATTTTGAAAAAGCATTTGGGACGCCTTATTGCTTTATCATATATGCTCTATGCTTACTGTTTCTTGTTGGAATGATTGAGACATAGAAGTTCTTGATCCTAGGAGACATGATTGTAGCATGCACCACCTTGTCTTATACAACCGTGATCGTCGTACGACATATAGCACCTTGTACAGGGTAGCTGGCCATGTCCGTCTCTGTATTCCAGTACTGGGACGTGACAAGGTTTTAGTGGTGGCCAATGCAGGTCTGTTCTTCAGACTTGTGGGGTGTCATGGTCATAGGAGTCTCAATCAAACATGATCCTTCTTGAAATTCTGAATTCGTCCTCTTTGATACTCAGCTTGAATTTTTCCAGATTAGTTGCTTCATTGTTCTTACTCGTCCTGTACTTGATATTTTTTGTGCTATTCTTTAGGGCTTCTCCTTCCCCCGATGTTGCAGCAACAAGAGAGACAGAGTTGCCAATGGAACGAGATCCTGTAGAACCCCAACCAAGGATCGGAGTTGAGCCCACGATAAATGGGACAGAGCAGTAGGCTCCAAGTGTTCTCGTACCTCCCGCAGTGCCGGCAATACTAGATACCCCGGCCTTGCTAGAGATTATTCGTGGATTGTTGGCTGTCAACCAACACCAGATGGTGGTGCAACAACAACAACAACAACACCAGCAACAACAGCTTTAGCAGCAAGAACAGAATGTCATGTTGAACCAAGGGTTGCAAACGGCCCTAGAGCGAGACGGAAGAACAAATTATGGGACATCTGTTAGATTTTGCAGACTGAACCCCAGATATTTCGATGGCACGAAGGACGCAATTACGGCAGATAATTGGCTCAGGATATTGAGACCATTCTGGCAACATCTAAAGTTTCGATCGAGGAACAAGTTGACCTGGTTCGCCTACAACTCCAAGATCTGGCAAGAGATTGGTGAGCCACGATGGAGGTAGGATTGAGGCATCTTATTTCATAGGATGATTTCAGGACCCGGTTCAGGGCGAAGTACTTTGGGATTGTGGCTCAGTGTGAGTTGCAGCAAATGTTCATTAACCTCAAGCAAGTTGGAAGGACAGTAGACGACTATGTGGCGGAGTTTTGCCGACTAAGCAGATTTGCTCCAACCATGGTGGCAACAGAGTTGGAGAGAGCAATGAGATTCCAGCAGGGACTTCACTTAGAGATCTTACACATGGTAGAGGTACATAACTACCAGACCTTTGAAGCGGTATTGATAGCAGCGAAGAGGGTTGAGCTTACTTTCCAGATGATGGCATCGAGAAGAGTGGATCGAAAGAGGCCTCATGGACAGAGCAATGAGGGAGGACCAGTACCACGAACGTCAGCACCATCCTCTGACATTCGCATCCATGTCGTGACACAGAGAAGGCCAGTGACCTCGACAGTAATGGCACCAACTCAGCAACAGCAGATGAGGCAGCAACAGCAGCAACAACGACGGAAAGCGCCGACAGGTTGTACCTACTGTGGCAAGGGAGGTCATACCCGGAATGTTTGCCGGACAGCTAACGGACTATGTTTGAGATGTGGGAGCCCTAATCACAAGATTGTTACGTGCCCTTTGATACAGAGGCCAGGAGGGCCAGTACAACAGTTTCCTGCATTGCCAGCTCCAAGGGCAGTGCAACAAGGAGGACCAGCAGCAGCAGTACGACCTTTAGCTCAGCGTCTGTTGCCGACGCAGGCCCAGCTTTATAGACAACAACAGAATCAGCAGGGGCCGCAACCACGGCAGCAAGGAAGAGAGTAGCAGGGAGCTCACCAAGGCCAAGGGCAGGCACTCACCTTGTCTTTGGAGAAAGCTATGGCGTCGGGCGATGCAGTGGCAGATAACATTTTTGTTACAACATTTTCTGCCATAACTTTAATTGATTCTGGGGCTTCAGACTCATTTATATCTGCACAATATGCGACACGTATTAGATTGAAGTTTGAGGCATTGTAGAGAGGCTGAATATACTCACTGACAATGGGATCGTAGAATTTAGTAGAGTGTGCCTAGCATGTCCAATCGTAGTATGTGAACATATATTACCTGCAAAGTTGATCGAGTTCTCTATGGATAACTTTGACGTTATCTTAGGCATAGACTGGTTGAGAGACGGTCATGCAACGATAGACTGTCGTGAGGGTAGAGTGTTATTTAGAATTTTCGGTCTAGAAGAGTTTGTCCTTAGCAGAATAGTAAGAGACCAGCATAAGGGAGGAGTCGCAACAGTAGCAAAGGAAGAAGACCCGCTACCCAAGATAGTTGAAGAATTCATGGACGTCTTTCCGGACGAGCTTTCCGGATTACCCTCAGTCAGAGAAGTAGAGTTCTGTATAGAGTTGATGCCAGGAGCAGAACCAGTATCCCAGAAGGTGTATCCTATGTCACCATCAGAGCTTGGTCAGTTATATCGACACGTGGAAGAACTGAAGGCGAAGAAGTTTATTCGGACCAGTGGATCATAGTGGGGAGCCCCAGCGGTATTGGTGAAAAAGAATGATGGATCGACGAGGTTGTGTATGGATTACAGGCGGTTGAATGCAGTGACCATGAAGAACAAGTACCCATTACCAAGGATTGATGATTTGTTTGACCAATTAAGTGGAACAAGAGTTTTTTTTCAAGATAGATTTAAGATCAAGATATCATCATATGCGAGTTCGGGAGCAGGATATACCGAAGACAACATTTAGGTCACGATATGTTACGAATTCTTAGTTATGTCATTCAGACTGACTAATGCTCCAGCGGTATTCATGGATTTGATGAACCGTATTTTCATGCCTTAGGTAGACCAATTTGCGGTAGTATTCATCGATGACATCCTAGTATATTCTCGTAATGAGGAGCACGAAAAACATCTCAGGATAGTGCTGCAAACTTTGAGGGAGCACCAGTTATATGCGAAGCTTATTAAGTGTGAGTTTTAGCTGGAACACATATCCTTTCTTGGACACATTATTTATGGAGCAGGAGTGTCAATTAATCCCAATAAGGTAGATGCAGTAAAGAACTGGCAAGTTCCGAAGACAGTAGCAGAAATGCGTAGTTTCCTGGACTTGGCATGATACTACAGGAGATTTGTGTCAGATTTTGCTAAGATCTCAGCACCATTGACTCGGTTGACGCAAAAGGAAGTTAAGTTTATATGGTTATCGGAATGTCAGATAGCCTTTGAAGAGTTGAAGAAGAAGTTAATCTCTGCACCAATCCTTACTCTTCTAGCAGGCTTCGGAGGATTCACAGTGTATTGTGATGCATCTGGAATATGACTTGGATGTGTTTTGATGCAACAAGGAAGAGTGATAGCATATGCTTCTCGGCAGCTCAGATATCACGAGAAGAACTATCCAACTCACGATTTGGAGCTAGCAGCAGTAGTGTTTGCACTTAAGCTATGGAGGCACTACCTATATGGCGATCGAGTAAAAAATATTCACAGACCATAAAAGTTTGAAGTATGTATTCACGCAAAAAGTTTGAAGTATGTATTCACGCAAAAGGACCTGAACATGAGGCAGAGAAGATGGCTAGAGTTGTTAAAAGATTATGACGTAGAACGTCAGTACCATCCATGCAAGACTAATGTAGTAGCTGATGCACTTAGCAGAAGAGGTGACAAATTTATGTTGACTACTCAGAAGCACATTCTATAGGACTTACGAGAGATAGTATCGAGATAGTACTTCCACAGAGTACAGGAGTTCAGGCTAGCCTACAGATTCAGTCAACTTTGGTAGATAGATTCAAACTAGCTCAAGCAGGGGACTCGAAGATTCAAAAGCTACGAGAAGAATGTAAGTAAGGTCTTCGAAAGGAGTTAACAATACATACGGATGGAACGCCAAGGTTTGAAAATCGTCTATGCGTACCAAACGGGGATATTCGGCATTAAGTTATGACTGAAGCACATAGTTTCCAGTATTCCATTCATCCGGGAGGCACGAAGATGTACCAAGATATCAAGCAACACTTTTGGTGGAACGGAATGAAGAGGGAGATAGCACGCTTCGTATCACGATGTCTGACATGTCAGCAAGTGAAGGCAGAACAACAGAGACCGGCAGGATTATTGCAACCGCTTCCTATTCCAGAGTGGAAGTGGAAACACATCAGGATGGACTTTGTGACTGGTTTACCTAGATCACCGACTGGTCGAGATGCAATTCGGGTAATAGTGGATCGTCTCACAAAAGTAGCTCACTTTCTTCCTTTTCGAGTAGGACAGTCTACAGAACAATTGGCTAAAATATATATGCGACGGATAGTGAGACAATAAGGTGTCCCAGTAAGTATCGTATTAGATCGAGACACTCGGTTCACTTCACATTTTTTGAAAAATTTGCATCAGAATTTGGACACCAAGTTAAGATTCAGCACAACTTACCACCCCCAGACAGACGGACAATCAGAGAGAACCATCCAGACCTTGGAGGGTATGCTATGAGCATGTACCTTAGACCTTGGTAGATTTTAGGAGAATCATCTTCACTTGGTGGAATTTTCGTATAACAATAGTTATCAGGCCAGTATTCAGATGACACATTTTGAAGCACTGTACGGCAGGACGTGTGGTCACCGTTGGCTTGGGACGACATTGGTGAGCGAAAGATGTTAAGCCCTGAAATGATCATGCAAACAGTAGAGGTTGTCAAGCAGATTAGAGAGCGACTTCGGGTTGCACAAGATAGACATCGGCATTGGGCAGATCAGTATCGTAGGCCTTTAGAGTTTGGTGTCGGCGACCACGTGTTCTTGCAGATTTTGCCTACCCGTGGGGTCATTAGATTCGGGGTTCGCGGGAAGCTTGGTCCGCGATACGTAGGTCCGTTCGATATTCTCGAGTGGGTAGACGATGTTGCTTATCGTCTTGCCCTTCCACCTTCGTTCCGTGAGGTGCACGATGTATTTTATGTGTCTCAGTTGCGTAGGTATGTTCTGAATTCGAGTCATATCCTCGATCACTCTGAATTAGTCGTTGGTACCAACTTATCTTACTAGGAGCAACTCGTATCCATATTGGACCGAAGGGAGAAGGTGATCAAGAACCGGACTATTTCTCTTGTCCAGGTTGCTTGGGGCCATCTCTCTAGGGGAATCGACGTAGGAGCTCGAGGACGATTTTCGATCTCGGTACCCGCACCTATTCGATTAAGAAGGTATATTCTTTTTTACACCTTCATATCTCGGATTATGTGATCAGGTGGTCACCCATGTGTTGTGATGATATTGCTTGCATGTGTAGTTGCTAGTATATTTGTATCGTGTTTGTCCCAACTTCTATAGCTATTGCTTGAATTCGATTTCCGATAACGAAATTTTTCTAAGGTGGATAGAGATGTCACTCCCCGTTCCCGACATACGTATTTGGAACGTTTTTTTTTTTTTTGCATGGTTGCATGTGCATGGAGACTAGACCCATTCTTTGGTTTAACCTGGTTCATGATTCATTTTGTAGGTTGGTTCAAGTCATGAGAACCCTTGGTTCAACCCTCAACCCTACCATATATAACCCAACATTTTCCTTCTCTGTCTTCGTTACTTCATTTCTTTCTCTCCATGTGTTTTCTCTTCCTTTTCCATAGACAAGTACACCTTGCATGAGAAATGGAGAAACCTTCTATATTATTGGTTTATTATGTTTGTTATGTGTTTCTAAGCACTGTTAGAACTTGGAGTTTTCTGTTTTGATGGTGGTTTTGAGTATATCTATATTTCTAATTTAGGGTTTTATGGGTTTCATGAGTTTTTCTTGGTTTTGATCTATTTAACATGCATTTTTGAAAACCAGTTTTTGCTACATGATAGAGCTTTAAATTTCAAGCGTTTTGGTTTTTGGTTCACTCGATTTGGACTTAAAATAAGGATTTTATGGACAAAACAAATTTTAGTTTTTTGGAGTTTCGTCCTGGCCGAACCTACTGCTTGGAGAAAACGAAGTCTTCATGCGGCCAGCGAGTTATGCGGTTGAGAGTGCTATGCGGCCCGAGTTTTCGCCTCATACTGACCAGCATGCGTCCATCTTGTTGGATGCATGACTGCCATCACACAAGTGTTCTGGAGCTAATCCTTGAACTCCTTGTGTTTTCACTCGCTGAACGAATGAGAATTTCACTAAGTCCAAAGAGCAATATGCGGCCGAGTGAGCATGCGGCCAAGTGACTTATGCGGCCTGGAGAATATACAGCCACAATTTTCTTGGACGCATGACTCCGAACCGTGGCACACGTTTCTATGATTTTTGTTTTCTCTCTGACACACTTTATGGCTTGTCATATCAATCACTTTATGTCACTTCAATGACCCTTCATTCATTACCCGTCACTTTAACACTTGTCCCAAGGAGTAGACTTTAACCCTGAGCATGCGGCCCTGACTTCATATGCGGTCAGGACTTTTCTTGCGGCCCTGACTTCATATGCGGCAAGGACTTTTCTTGCGGCCCTGACTCTAGGGGTGCAAACGAGTCAAGCCAAGCCAAGCTTTCATAAGCTTGAGCTTGGCTTGATTAGAATTAACCGAGTTCAAGCGCGAGCTTGATAAATTTTTTATTTTAGAGCTTGAGCTTGGCTCGAGCTCGTTTATATTAAGCTTGAGCTTGGCTTGGTTTGAGCTCGAGCTTGGCTTGATAAGCTCAAGCTCAAGCTCGTTAAGCTTGATTTCGAGCTTGTTCAGCGTTATTTCAAGCTCATTAAGCTTGATTTCGAGCTTAACGAACTTGATTTCAAGCTAGTTAGGCTTGAATTCAAGTACCTATAATATTAACAATTTATTTATAAAAATTTAATTTAAAAAGTTTCTTAATATCAATTATTAAGGACATAATTATATATAATGCACACAATCATATTGTTATACAAACATGCATAAAATTAGAATTCAACAAAGAACAAATTAAAATTAAAATAACAAAATAAATTTGTAGACTAGCAACGAGCTCCTAAACGAGCCAGCTTACGAGTCAGCTCGCAAGCTTCTAACGAACCATCTTGCGAGCTCAAACGAGCCGAGTACTTCTAAGCTTGAGCTTGACTCGTTTATTAAACGAGCTCGAAAATGAAGCTTGAGCTTGGCTTGTTTACTAAACGAACCGAGCTCAAACGAGCTTTTATCGAGCCGAGCTTCGAGCAGCTTGCGAACGGCTTGGCTCATTTGCAGCCCTACCTGACTCTATATGCGGCCAAGTGGTTCATGTAGCCCTGACTTCATATGCGGCCAGGACTTGTCATGCGGCCCTGACTTCATATGCGACCTGGACTTCCCATGCGGCCTAGAGGCCCATGCGGCCTTGCTTGTTTTGATTGAATGTTTTCTCATTCTTTTGTGACCCAATATATAATTGGTAATTAGACTAGAATACTGTATCCATGCTGATACCACTATTGCCTGATATTTGTCCATGATTTAATGTGCGCCGAGGTGCGACACATCATGTCACGTGTTAAGTGATTATATTTAGGTTGTGCATCGAAAATGCCTCCAAATTCCTGAACGGGTGATATTATAAATATATATTGTTTTCCCAGCACGGGCATAATAAGCGAGTCAACTACCAAAACGTAACTAGGATATTAATTGTTCGAATGTTGCATACACGCTCGGGGGAATCCAGATTTGACTTCATGGATTCGTATCTAGCGTGCTCATACTTTGTACGACATCTTAAAAAAAATTCTTATGTGACTACGTCTTGAGATTTCAAACACAACATAGGACTAATTAAGTAACGAAAAGTGGTAGTAACATTTGAGGAAACGGTATCTCGAGATCATGCCAACGAATCTTCCCACGGAGATTCATTCTAAGTGCGTTGTGGCTGGCCACCACAGATACTGTATATCATATGCCTTAGTGGAGTGCAGTATCTGACCTATTATTATGTCGAGCCACTGTTTCACTATAGGAACATTAGAACCGCTAATACCGTATTTTTAGTACAGGTGCCCTACGGGGAACTGGTGCATCTCGTGAATACCTGTTTTATTCATCTATTGGTTCGGTTAGCTCATGTTCGGCACTAGCGTGATCTGAGGATACCTATTATGCATTGTTTCTGAGATAACCTCAGACTCCACAAATAGCAAGCCGTACAAGTGATTGACTGATATAAAAAAAATTGGACTTGGTTGTGATTGTATTATTCGGTTAGTAGTCTAGGAAAACGGACTATCATAGTGTGATGGTTTAACCCTTGTCCTTATTTTGTTGTAAGATTGGACCTTTGCGGTAGGATATGTCAAGGACCTAAGTTACAACACTGAACCTATGTATTATTATATATTTTTCTTGGATTTTTGTTTCTCCATTTCGTGATTCCTTTGTGGTACTTGCCATTTGGGAAACCCCACTGGTTTTGCATGGCCAGATTTCGAGCCAGCACCCGAGGATCCAACGTACTTTCTCCCAACTCATGGCGCGTACCAGAAACATGGTCGCCGAGGATAACGAGTGAATTTTCTTCCATGCTCATCATTGTGCATTTACTTTTTTTTGGACGTTTAGCCACCGGCACCTGTTAGCCGGCTCGTCTGGACATTAGTCTCCTTACATGATTGTATTAAATCAGACTGCAGCTGATCATTGTCATGTACTTTTGTTACTCTTCCAGCTTCTTATTTTGCACAGCTGGTCTCCAGAACATTTTGGAAAAACGTTTGTGTAACCCCCTGAATTTTCAAAATTATTAAAACTTGGATTTTTTCCAATTTTCTGGAATTTTCTGGAAATTTTCTGAAATTAAAATCAAGGTTCTTAATTATTAAATAATTTTTAATTGTTAATAAATAATATTAAAATATCATGGAAATAATATTTTTTGGTGTAAAATGAAAAACTTGACTTAGGGTAATTTTTCTGGATTTTTTGGGCCTCAGACCTATTTTTAAATGCCTCAAAACTATTTTTAATTAATTATTTAATTAAATGATTTTATTATTATTATTATTAGTATTTTATTTTTTTATTTTTTTATTTTTTCCATTTTTCTGGGCCGGCCCGGCCCAGTGGGCCGAAGCCCAGCCCAGCCCGTCTCCCTTGCGGGTCGGGCGGGTCTGCCCGGAGACCCGACCCGCCCACGACCCGATCCGCTGACCGGCTTCTCCCCACGTCCCCGAGTCATCCGCCGACTCCGCCGCGCCGTGGCCGCACCGCCCGCTCCGGCCAGCCAAGACCCCCCTCTTCCCGCCAGACTCGGCCAGCCCTCCGCTTTTCCCGGCCGGCCACCGCTCCCATTCCCCCTATAAATCCCCTCTCCCTCAGCCTCCTCCGGCCAAACCTCCCTCCACCCTCGCCGTCTCCCACAGAGCTCCGCCGTGCCCCTCCGGCGCCTCGCCGCCGTCCTCCTCCGCCGCCCCTCGCCCAGCCTCGCCGTGCCAGCCCGCTTCTCTCCTCCTTCTTCTTCCCATATCCCCCGAGCGCAGCCTCTCTCCTCCGCCCGCCTCCCAGAGCTCCGCCGCCGCCGGCCAACGCCTCCGCCTCGCCCCGGCGAACACCCCCCGACCGCCTCCGGCCAACCAGCGCCGCCTCAGCCTCCGGCCGGCCCGTCGCAGCTCCAGAAACCCTAACCCTAAATCCTAAATTCCTCGTGTCGTGTCGGACACGACACGGACACGAAATTTTCCGGATTTTCGAGCCTCGTTCAGGTACTCGTATCTTGCACCCTGTATCTCCGTTTTCGATTCCGTAAATTGCGTTGTGAAGCCTGTATGACCCTCTCGGTGCCCGGACAAACCGCTCGGGGCATCGCGTCCTGTGGTGATCGCACACCGCGATCCAAAAACAGGAAAAACCAGACCCTGTTTTACCCCGGAACTGAGTACGCCCCGCCAAACGGGACGACTTGGTCGCGTGCGGTCTTCACAGATACGTGCGCACCGTCGATACGGACGTGTGAGATTTTGCGGAAGCTGATTCGGGTGTGCGTGCACACCGGAATCAACGCGTATCCGCGGACATCGCCCCGTATCCGACTTTTCTGCAATTCGTCCTAACTTCTTGTACACTCGTCGGATCGAGACGAAACTTGCGCCATCGGACTCGTAGCGATACGCTGGTCCTGTGGGTCAAGTTTGGTTCGATTCTGAGAATGTTGACAAAATCGCGTGTCGTGGGCCCCACAGGCCCCGCTCGACGGGCGATTTTGTGATCGGCTCATCGGAATCCAAATCTGGAAGTTCCGTTGGGTTCGTATCAACGTTCCTGACCTGTTGACACTAAGTTTGGTGAATTTGGAGACCGTTGACCCGGACACGTTTTTCGGTGCAAAGCGGGCCCACCGGCGGACCCCGTTTTGACCCGAAACTGCCGTTTTTGCCCTTGTCTCCAAATTGGACCCAAGGACAGGCGTTTCTAGCTTTTTGACATCTTCTGAGCGTGATGGTAATGTCTATTTCAGCTTTTGGACTCATCTCTGGAATTTTTCCCCGAGTACAATTATCGGATCCAAACAACAGGCAAGTACCTGCACTTCAAGTTAATTCTTTATATTGTGATAATTAATTCCCTGCTTTACTAGTACCCTTGATGTACTGGAATTCATGTCTTGAATATTGGAGTTCATGTCTTGTTTTTCATGTCGGGTGGGAGAATACTAGAAGGCATGTAGTTTACCCTTTCCCATGTCATGTTTAATAGCTGTTGGTACGCGACTGTATCCTCAGCCGGATCTCGATTTTCTTCTGTTTAATAACCGTTTATGACGGCCGGATTAGCCTTATAAACCCCTACATGCCAACTATGTATTCTAAAACAAACACAAGTTCACACAGATAGCTTCTGGTCTTGTTATAGTTCTTGCTGACTGTTGTAGTTTCATTTCCTGTCTCATTTATTTCTGTTTTCTCATATTCCTGTTTATAGCAGTAACTCTGAGATATTGATGTTCTTTATGCAACTTTCTCAATATGATACTCAATTTAATTGTCATAAATATTTGGTTTAATCTTGTTGTGCATTGTGTACTTTGCTCCTTTCCTGACTGGATCCGTTGATTTAGGCGATGATGAGGACCTTGCCCCTACTTATTATGGTCCCTATGAGGGAACAGATGACACTTATGAGGAGCCAGATCCCACCCAGGAGACCCCTGCTGCAGAGTAGATAGCAGTAGTTATTTTATTTTCTTGCTCTTTTATCTTAGTAATCGAGTTTGTCCCCGATTTCAATTCTGAATTCTGTACTAAACATTTGAATCTGTTGTCGCACTTATTTCATTTGAAATCTTAAGTATCTGTTTCCCTTTATTATCTTGCCTATGTTATTTGTGAATGAGCTAGTTTAGTTAAATATGGATTTGACCTAGACAGCGTACTACCGCCGACTCTGCGGCGTAGGCTGGACGTACCCACGCACACGTGCCCGAATTTCCGGGTGCGGGTCGTGACAGTTTGGGACGCCTTATTGCTTTATCATATATGCTTTATGCTTATTGTTTATTGTTTGAATGATTGAGACATAGAAGTTCTTGACCCTAGGAGATTTGATTGTAGCATGCACCCCCTTGTCTTATATAGCCGTGATCGTCATACGACGTATAGCACCTTGTACGGTGTAGCTGGCTATGTCCGTCTTCGTATTCCGGTACTGGGACGTGACATTAGGATTTAGTTGAATAAATCGGTAAACCATATCAATCCTTTATCACCTAGGCATTTCCAAACCTCAATAGGAATATCATCGACCCCTACTGCTACTCTACTGTTCATCTTCTTTAAAGCATCCCTAATTTCAACAATTCTAATTTTACGACAATAACAATTGATACTAGGATTACTATATTGGTACTACTTCGCGACCGAACAGAGCTAATAAAGTTCTACAAACTGCATATTAACCAACTCAGATGCATCAAAAACAAATGAAATGACAGAAAATGGAACTAGAAAAAAGGGATTAATCAAAGCTTTTTCTTCTTCATCTGTAGACATATGAGTCAATGAGATGTGTCAACTTGGCTCTTTGATTAATATTGGACCTCAGATATTGATGAAATTCCGGCAAGTCATATCATCCCCTCCATTGAGACACTGAGTAGTAATATAGGACAATTATGGAGCTAGCTCCTTAACTGTGAATGCAGAGGGGAATTTTGGTACCAGCTCCTCAAGTTTGACAATGTATATAAAGCTTAAACTATGGCAGTACACGATGCTCTTTCGTCCCTATGGTTAAAGTTAACGGCAATGGCCTCTTTTGTCCAGAGTTGCATGCTGGGGACTTGGCTCCAACACGTGATAAATTGGAATTTTGGTAAATAGTACCCATAAAATTTAGGCAAACTTCCTGGAGCTGTCTCACTTAAGTATTCTGACGGTCTGACCATAATCCATCCCAGTTTGAAGGAAAGATTTGGATGATAAAGTTAAAATAATAAATAATAATGATTCCATTGCAATATCACAAAAGGAACACCCAACGAAACTATTAATTTTAGACTTTAAAAAATAAAAGTTGTAAGTTACAGAATACATATCATGCCATTGACAGTACAGGGTCTGTGCATCCTAAAATAGTGTGTGAATCCTAAAACATATTACCTTAAATGTATCTTGGTAGGAGACTCATACTTTCTTGAATAAATGGTGTTTGGAGCATAGCAAAGTTCTAAAGTAAGACAACAAATTTGTACATTGAACAATAACCTACTCATGCTAGTTCAAAGTATAATGGTCACTCAAGTAATATCGATAAACTTACACATGTAGTTCTTCACACAATAAGAAAACTACAAGCCAAATTGTTATATTACTATTTGATCTCATTAGCAGACTCCATGCTCTTGTTGTTTGGATCTTTCCTTGCTTCTCTAACTTTTTTCAACATTAAAAAACAAGTTTTAATCCAAGGAGTAGGCCCTTCAAGATCGCACTAGCCAAACACAAATAATACCAACACAAAAATGTCGAGCATTTGTTGTCACAAAGCCAACTCAGTTGGATACAACTACTGAGAAAGAATGCTACAAGAGTGAATAATATCTTTATACGATTTATATAATGTATAATTCCAATTGTATAGTACATAAGCGACAAAATGTTATTTCTGGACATTATACAGTTCCACCTAGGATTGAATGGTAGGGATTCTTAGGAAGTAGTGAAGTAATCCCTAAACACAAAATGAATGGGTGTATCTGTATCACATGAGATTACTGCAGCTGGCACTTTCTATATACAATATATGGCCTTGCTTTACATTTTCTTACTGCCAATGTTTCCAAACTCACGTCTCAATTTTACTGCCCTTTCATTAAGTTTGAAGTCTGCAGTCTGTGTTTTTTACTGTTTGAGTTGAATTTTAAGTATTCAGTCTTTCAAAAATACAAATGCCTTTATACCAAAAGGAGGTAGCTGTTTAATTCCCTCTCTTCCAATTAGGGCCATCTCCTGTCTAGTTTCGTTATTTTAATAAATATCATATCCATTTCTTAGCAACTTCTTCAAGTAGATTTTTTCACCCCTGCCAAAAGTATCAATTGGCCTCCACAAAGGGTTCTAGACTTGGGTGCCAAACCCTGCCACATGAACTCCATCATAGTATGTAGATAGTAATATGCATACATAATTGTGTGTTTCATTATATACGTTTATACAAGTCACAATGCACATGCACCAAGTGCATGTGGCTTCGATAATGAAACAATAAACACACAATGGTTGCTAAACACCCTTTAGTTGGAACAACACTACCACAGTATGTAGATACTTATATGCACACATAAATGTGTTTCCTAATGTACGTATATATAAGTTATAATGCACATGCATGTGGCTTTAATAATATAATATAATTATATACAGTTTAGTGAAAGATAAATGCTAAACACTCTCTAATTGGTACAGACCAAGTAACTGTCTTAGTGCACAAATATGACTAAAAGTTAATAAACAATTTAAAACAAAATAGTACATAATTAAAATAGAAAATGTGTGTTTGCATTGAATTTGAACAGGTTAACATGGACAATTTGTATAAGTAACGCCGTGGTTACTTTAAGGTAAGAGCCAAATGAGATGTTTCCTTATGATCTAAGTTACACGAGTACGGACAAGAATACTAATAAGGACACGATACGGGTACGGGATACGAACATTTTCAAATATTTACAGTATAATCACATACGTTGCACGGATAAGATTACAGACAAGATACAGATACAGTCACTATTATCCCGGTGTCTGTGCAACATAGCTTATGATCTAGCCTACTTTAAAAGGGTGAGGTATAATCTAGGTTGTCAATCGAGATATGTATCATGTACTAATTTGTTTGACTATATTGTAAGATACATTGTTTTATAGGAAATTTTATTAGAAACTAATATACTCATGCATATTTAGACTATTTTAATACATTGAGCAACATTAAGGAGCACCATCAAGCGTTAAGCGACAAGTTCATCACTAAGTTGATACAAGGTTGTAAAAGTCGCTAGCCGGTAGTAGGACAAACACCAGGCGCCTAATTCCGCCTAGGCGCAACTAGCGTCTAGGTGTCCCATGACCGCCTAGCGCCTAGTTGCCGCCTAATTCCGATTTAAAAAATAGTTGGTTGATAAGAGTATCACATTACGGTATTATTCATGGATACAAAATCATTGCATCGTTAGAACTTAATTATTACCAATAAGTGAGTTGAATTCAAAAGTTGTTACACTATAATTTCTAAACAAGATACAACTTGTTAAAATACTATAAAAAAATAGGTTAGAAATCCTCCAAAAAATAAAGATAGAGAAGGCTCAAGAAGTCAAAAAAAAAATATACATGTTAAATCCATGCTTAGCCATAACTTCATAGTTGTGGTGAGGCTTAACTATCTATATCAAATAGCTCAACAAAAATGATCAAAGGTGTACATGGTTCCAGATAAAGAAATTAGTATAATGATGTTCTATTTATTACTATAATCATCATTGGAAAAATATCATCTTTAAGAAATAATACATTCATATTTGATGTAGGATTAGTCCTGCTTAGTTTTGGATATATAAATACTCATTTTGAATATTAGATCCGCTTTAAAATTACTAATATAAATATAGCATGTACATAAACAAATTACATATTAATGAAGCAAAGATGGGTATTGCAAATTAAGAATAAATACGTTACTTTATATATATATATATATATATATATATATATATATATATATATCTTCCATAATATAACGAGGCTTCAAAACGGCTCAAAAGTGAGCCGTCTAAGCCGTAAATAAATACTCAACTAATTAAATTTAAAAAAAATTAATTACGGGAGATAAATAAGACCTTAAACCAACTTCGATCTTATCCATCAAAATCGTTAATAAATACTCAACCAATTTAATTAACAAAAAAAACTAACGGGAGATTAAAAAAAAAAAATCTAAAACCAACTTCCTTCTCATCATCCGTAACTCACTCTTTTCTTCCATAATAAATTATAATTAAAATATTTTTAAACATTTAAATTATTTACAATAATATAAAAGAAATCTTTTACGTGCAACGCACGTGCATTTACTAGTATATATATAAGAGAGAGAGAGAGAGAGAGAGAGAGAAATGGTTTGGGTGCTACTGACAGGATTTCTCCTGGAATCCTATTGATTCATTAGCCATGGGATCTGCTCTAAGATTCGAGTTTTGGTTAGCAATGGAAAGCCAGTTGTACTCATGATGTATTCGATTTATCATCTTGCCTCAAATTGATATCTCGTGATTATGTTAATATAATGTAATACCATCTTGAAGCAGATCATATTGCTAAAAATGATATGGTTCCTCCTTGAATACTATTGATAGCACCCCAGATCACACACACACACACACACACACACACATTACAATATTACTATGGCAAATTTCCTTAAACAATAAGTTGATTGGTCCCATGAGCCAGGTTTGTGACGGTTATAAACTAAGATTAGTGTAAGGAATATTTCTAGTAAAGAGAATCCTCTTATCACAAAACGATCATGAGAACTATATATTAAAGTAATCAATATATCTTGATATAAAGTAATTACACACTGTTAGCATATAGTTTTGGACCAATATACACAGTAATAATTTATTTATCATTTCCTATAACAAAACATATCGTCTTATCTCTTCATCTCTTTTCTAGTAGGTGCTCTTTCATTGCAAGAGCTTAAACTGCATAAAGCAAAAAGGTAGGTAACCTGCCAACTGGCCATCTAGGTTTTATTGCAAGGCCCCCTCTTCCCCACAGCTACATTGCTAGGATTCCACCAGCATGGATGTTTAACATCAGCGTGGCATGAGGTCACTAAAACTTCTTCAAATCTTTTTGAGGTCATCAAAACTTCTTCAATTCTTTTTGGAGCTTTTTCATGCTCTGTAGTTGACACATCCTGATGTACAATGATCCATTTATTATTCATGCTAGAAATTGTCATATATCTCTAATAGAATTACAGAATACCAATAAATATTGATTACTATAAAACTGTTTATGAAACTCCCTTGACACATTAGACAACTCCCCAGCTTTGGTAAATTGAGAATTGGATGGCTTTCTTTAATACGACTAACATCAAATCTTTCTTGATGTCACATGTAATACACATCAAATTGTCAATTCAAATGGCTGTATGAAATTGCAGCCGAATTGAATCCTTATTTGATGCATCTAATCCTCATTACATGCAGGTTGCAGTACACATTTGGAGGGTTTCATTGGAAGTGGACCTGACAACACACCCTATAACTTGATTGCGTCCACTTTTCTCAAACAAACAAAGAAACAGTTGAGATGTTAATAATAGATCTTAAATGTATTTAAAGTCAGATTCAAATGCTAAGAAGTCACACAAAGGGGTTATATGGTTGGTTAGTTTATGACAATAAGTGGTTCAATAAGCCACTTGTCTAAAATTTGAATGTTTCCAGTCTTCATGATGTTTCTGACATTATATTGAAAATTTGCAAAAGTAATTACAGATAAAGCATGCTAGAAGAAAGAAATACAATACCCCTCTTCCTCTTCCACGCCCCCTGTTAATTTGATGACTGTGCATAACAGCTCCATTTGGCTGGAAATATACTGACCATATCAGTCCATGCCACAACAAATAAAGCAGTAAATTTTATGCAATAAAGTGACATATTTGATGTAGCAGGTGTGAGTTTAATCTAACATCTCTATAAGTGTCTGCCTGAAATAAAATATAAGAAGTTATGACAGTCAATCCAAATGGCACATAACATGGCAAAAAGTTCAAGTGAAAGCCTAGTTTAGTAAAAATTTAGTCATCTAACGCTAGGAAATAGAATATTATAAATGAAAAGGGGGATAAGTTTCGCATACAATCACTTACACACCAAATCCAGTGGAAGTGATTTAGGGGTCTCATGGCTTGAGTGAAATGGTGAGTGGATTAAAATTTCTTTTATTATGCCCCTTTTTGTTTGTTGATACACATAAATAATTAAATATACTACCTAACAGACTTCTGCTGTACTGGGTACCGGTTTGTTCAAGGCCTTTATGATATCAAGCTAGATATCAATTATCATCCCAATCTTCCTCTGCCAGTATTTATACCTTTTATTTTTCATAACTCTCTATTGTAGATTAATGATAAAAAAAGTGATGGCATGATCCTTTTTCAAGTTAAGATACATACAATTCATTTCTCCTTGTGCTATCTGCAACTTAAGCAATAGACTAAACAATTTCAAGCCCGTAACAGCCGGAAGCAAAGTTGAGCTGTTAAAGACGGTTAACTTCTAAGGCGTCCAAGTGAGACATAATATAAATACTAAGTTAAATTTTGATACTACATATGGCATCCATCTTTGAATTGGCAAACTCTAAAATCTACCACTAGCACAAAGATTCAAAAACCTACAAAATGTTCATAACTCAGTATCACCATACTCGAGAAAATGGTATTCTTTTCTTTTTCTTCGAGTCTGTGAAAGATGATCAAGTGAGAAAGTGTTACATCATTGAGTCAAATCGTGTATAAAAGTTAAAAATAATCAATTCAAGTACAAGAGGGATATTAAAAAGTTCAACGAGTTAAGTGGAAGTGACTCGAGTTGTCTTGAACTTTAACGAGTGTGACTAATTGATTTAAATATATTCGTCATGCTGTAAAGTGCCGATATGACAGCATTTTGCCCAATGAAGCAATTCTGTAAATTGGAGGAGCATTATTCACCACCATTAAAACAACTGAAGATTCTTCAGAACACCATAAAAAGCGAGTGTGGTACGGGATATAAGTTATAGTATAATATATCTATGACCAACAATCATAAGTACGATCAAGAGTCCACCATTTATCAGTTTACTTAATGTAGATTGACAGTGAAGTTTGGAAACATATTGTAAATATTTCTGGTTACCAAACTAAATCATTTTCACGTCATATGTTATTCACTCGGAAATAACTCTCTAGTAATCATGATTCATGAGATTCGGAAAGAAGATTCTAATAATATGCTACCAAGCCAAGTTTTAATTCCCATAAAAAATGGTCAATGTATAAAGCTTTACATAAAAAGTATTTTTTTTTAACTTCCACCATTAAATGAAAGGAATAATACGCTTCCCCATGGGATCGAACCCACCCAGCCAGAATGCTTATGTCTCCACAAAGTTTTACAGACAAAGTAGACTACCTCTAAATTTGGAAATACTTGGTTGATATTTATAGGGAGTCACTGAATCATTTTCATACAGTTTGTGACTAAATCATGTGTAAAAAATCAAATAAAGAAACAGAGATAACAGGCAGGGTATTAGGTCAGACGTCTTGCAGCTTTTATTTCCAATAGATTATGAAGATTTCATAGAAGGCGAATATGCTTTGAAGCAAGTTCTAAGAAATTATACATAAATTTTAATACTACTTCAAGTTCCAAGGTAACTAGAGTATACGACAAAAGGTTCCAGCTAGCAAGGTGTGTGTGTGTATATATATATATATATATATATATATATATATATATATTGGAACACGTAATTATCCATGATCGCTCCCACCGGATTCGAACACCACCCTCTCGGGTCTTATGCCTCCACACTAGCCACTTGAGCTAGAGGTCATTGGCGCACACACACACACACACACACACACACACACACACACACACATATATATATATATATATATATATATATATATATATATATATTCCTCTTTGGACTCTGCACCTATCTTTAAGTCTGGCAAAGAAAGGTACAGCTAAGGATAAATCAAGTTATGAGTGCTGCCTTCTTATAAGATAACAGTTTATACTCTGCATATATGCATTTTTACTTCCCATTCACGGGATGAACCCAGAGCTTTTCTTGGTGGTCTGAGGTAATCTAGTGCATTGGGTTTCTGACAAATGTTCACTCAGATTCTCCAACTTCCACTGAATTCTGACCATGCACATGAAATGAATCAACAGCTAGTTGAGCTCATTATTTATTTAAAGACAAACTAAGTCTCATACAGAAATTTCAATATGCGATAACCATAAATTTCCTGAGGAGAGCAATATGTGCTAATTTGCTATCCTAGGAAAGGAAAAGTACTTCTTTCCTGCAGAGGCCTGAAGGTATAAATCCATCATAAATTGATAACAACTCTAGCACGCCACATCTGCAAATGACTACATTTTCTGATTGACTTTGTTGATTAGTCGTATTTTCAAAAGTACATAAAATAGTATATAGTGAAAATACAGCTGAATTGTGATTAAAAAGAAGAGAAACACCCAAAAAGATACAAAGAACTCATTTTGGATAATAAAGGCTTACAGTGACAATGGGAAATTTTATGGGAACAACATTTTTAATGAATACAATATCAATAGAAGCTTCACTGAGAATGAAGACAATTAACAAACATACCTTCGTATGAGCGAGTCTAGGCAATGGTAATATTGGCTCCTTAGATTCTGGCGGAGACAGCAACGGTGGCTCAGGCAATAATGGTTTAGCCTTTGTTTCTTGTGCTTCACCATCTATACCTTTTGAGCTAGTTTGTAAGGACTGAGAAGAAGGGACGGCTGAGACTGCAGGATGTAACAACTGACCAGGAGTCACCAGAGGTACTGACGTTTCAACCTGGCTTGCACTGGAGGAGCCATCGACAGAAGGCAAAGGCTGAATAGTTGGATAAGTCATGTTTGGAATAGGTGCTAACATACCCATGCTAGTAGTTGCAGGAATGTTCTGAGATAATGATACAACCGACTCCAAATTAGAAGGTAAAGGTGGCACAGATGAGAGATGAACACCAATTGTTGCAGCAGGAAGAGAGATAACAGGTGGGTTAGTTGGTACCTGACTGGGTGAGGCTTCAGAACCTAAGGAACTAGCTTGCACAGGAGCCAACATTGACGACAAAGTACTTGCAGAGATTGAAGTCAAAGAACTACTAAGTGATTGCAATAGAGAAGGATGATCTTGTAAATTTTGAGAGCCGGAAGGTAAAGATGAAGTCATTCCAGGGAATTGCAAAGGCTGCTGCATGGAATGAGGAAGAGCCATTCCAGGTGGAGGTCGCAAGAAAGGAGGTTGTTGCAAGTGAGGCAGTGTGCCAGTGGGTGCATAGTATCCCTGCCAGTACATAGGCATTGCGCTTGGCATCGCAAGCCCGGAGCCATGTACAGCTGATGCAGCTGTAGAGGACCCCCAAGACCCTAAGCTCCCCCCAGGTTGATATAGGGGCACATTTCCTTGAAAGGGTGACCTTGGTAGTCCCATTTGAGCTGTCTGGAAACTATGATCAGCAACCGCCCCACTTCCAACAGAAGGCAAGCTTGTAGAAGAAGGTGGAGGACGAGAATAGTGTGACTGCATAGAAGTTGAAGGTCGATCAGCACTATATCATGGTGAAGCTCCAACCAAAAGACATCTTACATTTATTACCTGAATAATAGCAGGGTCATTGTGTACAGGGGCAGCCTGAGCAGGCGGTGCAGATTTGACCTCTAAATCCTAAAACAACATGATATAACAAATCAGAACGGAATCCTGCATAACAAGCACGCTGGATCTTTATCAATATCAGAAAGGTAAAAAAAAAAAGATGAGTATCAAATTAATTATTATAGTGAGAACCATAAAAATTATATGCAAAAATCAGAATGGTGGATCAGATAAAACCTTTGCAAATGCTCGGGAACGTATGAAATACTTCTATCATAATTCAAAAATGGCATCCAGGAAATCAGAGGTAATTCCTAAGGTGTATGAGAGAATAGTCTGGAAAATGCAGTGGAACATGTGGAAATACTTCTATTAGAGCATCTCCAACACAGGATGCAAATGAAGATGCAAATGGAGTAACTACCATAGTGTCCCAAATCACAAAATTAAGCCTCCAATGCAGGTTGCAAATGGAGATGCAAAAATGATGATTCACCTTCTTGGATGCAAAATTGGATCCAAGGAATGAGAAATTCAGAATATGCAAATCAAGATACAAATGGAGTAACTGTCATTTTGGTGTCCCAAATCACAATATTAAGCCTCCAACGCAGGATGCAAATGGAGATACAAAAATGATAATTTACTTTCTTGGGCTAATTTTAAAAAGTTTGAGAAATGGTTACCCATTTGATTACTTGGTTGGAGTATGTGACTTTATTGAGAAATCAAATGAGGTATCAAAGCACTGTAGCAGTAATCAAATGAGTGTTTTGATTATTTGATTTTGTTACTTGGGTTGGAGATGCTCTTATAACTCACAAATGACAGCCACATCAGAGAATTCAAGACGTATGTAATGGTAAGCTTTTAAAATGGCAGAGACTCAACTTAGCAGAACTATCAGGTAAACACACAAGCAACTCCACTCTTGGTTGGTTGCATATATTTAAATTAATAATCATTGCTAAAGTTCCCTAAATCTGAAACTCCAAAGTGAAATCATGATTCTCTTACAAAATAAGAACTCAAAAGTTGAAACCTGCAACACTAACAAGAAAGTCTTTATCCCAAATTTTTGGGGTCGACTATTTGAATATTCTTCACCATTCGGTTAAGGGCTTTCACTAACAAAAACCATGTTCTTATTTAACACTCCAAACCATGTTCTTCTAGGCCTACCTCTAGTCCTAGCGGCTCCATTAACTACGAATCATCGCTAACAAAATAAGAAGTCAAAAGTCAAAAGCTGCTATAAAGTAGGTCATAACTCATCTTAAATGGTGATCAACATAAAAAAGGATTCCACGAGATAGTAGTTCTCCGAACATACTGGCATTAGCATATATATAAACAGCAAAGAAAACTTTAATACTTTAGGAAGAAACCAAAAAAAAAAAAAAACCTAATGGAACAGTGAAGAAGAATATTACCAAATAACATCAGTTCTAGGTCTCGTTCTTCATGGTATTTCTTATACATTATATTGATAATGTATATCCTAATGCTATATCATGTACCTTATTGAATATTACTGTGTGAATACCTTTCAACAGTGTAGCTTAGAGTGACCTTGTATGCGAGTAGTTTTCAACAATTTTACGCATGTTCTCATGCCACTATGTGATGTCCCGGATTTCTACTAGCTGACTTTGAAATCACTGGATAGTTATTATTTAATCAAATATGCTGATTATGGGTCCGAGTCGATACTGGTACAGGATACATGGACAAACATGAAGAAAATGGGAAATCATATACTTATATGAATATTAATGTGATGAGCTGAGAGTGTAGATAAAGAAAAAAGGTGTATATTATCTTTATACTTGGAGGCTGAGTTAAGTGTACCCATCCTATTGGAGAAGATTGACTACATAGAAAGAGAAAATACAAAGACTTTGTGGCTGTTTTTGTAGAGAGTTTTAACAATATGAGCATTCTGTATTTGTTTTGTTGGATAGTTTTAGCGTCACTACCATTACTTGGGGTCTCTGGTCATGTGCTACATGACAACAAACAATAGCAGGGTACTGATGCCAGCACAGTATAGTTGCAGAACATGTTGTAGATATTACTTTAGGGTCATAAAAGGTATTATAAGGAGAAAACCTCATAGAACTAACAGGCTGTTATGTTACATAATTAAGTAAATGAAGTCTACAAAAGATGTGTTTAAAAATTACAGCATCAGAATGGGTGCTGCCAAGCTAGGAAGAGACAACTAGATCGTGTAGAATAGCATAGAAGCATAACGTAGTCCAACGTAGACGGTAGAATTATAGAAGGCATGTAATATGCACTTGTACGTCTCCAAAAGAACAAGTACAAATACTAAACAATTTACTCGGTGGCCAAAGTTGCCTCCAAGATTTGACGTTATTCATCAGGTTGGGCATGCTGAGAGTTGACTTTTCATGTACCTTGATGTCACTTCCACGGAAGAGTATAAACTCATATATTTTGTCGCTAGCAGGAATTTGGGGGCCATCCTTCTTTCGGCCTTCAGTTCCAAATGACCGTACTACCAAGAAAAGAAAATTAACGAGTTGGACCAGTAGTTAGTTACAAGAAATTTCTAATAATACATAAAGTCTGCAGAGGAAGAAGAAAAAGGTATAACCAAGTGACTTCCATGAGCAACATATTTATAGTAAATCTTCAGATTGTCAAATGTACAGAACAAGTTATAATGGTTGAGCAAGGAAAGGAAATAAATGGGTTAATATAACATGCCATAATTTCCATATGAGTTCCACTCTGGTCAGCGGTATGTAAAACCTAGGAAGAATGGGCACTCCAAAACCGGACCGTTTCCATGTCAAGCACAATTGGATGATACATGGACGCTCCAACAGAAGGACATACTAAAATCACCGTCATCTGGGTATCGCCATGTCCATATGGCACACTTTCATATTCATGTCCTTGCAAGATGTACAATGCAAAAGCTACCAACTTGACAAAATAAAGGGGAGGAAAGGGATTTTTTTTTTTTTTTATAAGCTCCTAAGACCTTGCCTATTTCAACGTGAGCCACCAAATTTTGTTATTTGCAGGCCCAGCCGGGGAATGGGCAAACTGCGCGACCGCCCAGGGCCTACATAATCTGAAGGGGCCCAAAAAATTTAGCTGCAGCTTTTTCATTCTTTAGCTTCAACTCTTTTGTTGTGAAACAGGTTTTAGAACCACAAGATCTTTTATTGTGGACTGCGAATCCAGAAGGGGCCCATAAAATTCACCCATGCTCTTTAAAGAAAACTGATCCATACTATAAATGTAAAACAATGGATTCAACTGCTGATTTTAATAATAGAGCCCATTAAAGGTCAACCTTTCTTATACTAACATTTATTTATTCTTTTGAAGTCTATTGTAAAACAAGCATACTACATGTTTATTGTATAAGATTTATGATGTGGGGCCTCCATAATTATTATTGTTTGTTTATAGCCATGTAGGTTCTGTTTATTGCTTAGGCCATTTTTTAATCTTGTCGAGTTCAACAAATTAGGCACATTTAGGGCCTGTTTGGATAGTCTTTTAAACTCACTTTTATGAGTTTAAAAGCAACATTCCTCCAAAATACTGTTTGGCCACGTCCACTTAGAAATAGGTTTCCAAAAAAAAAAAAAAAATCAAACATTGCACTCTGAATAGTTGCTTTTAGGAAGTAGCTAAAAGCTACTTTATAACTCACTTTTCAGAGTTATCAATGAAAAAGCGGGCCCCACACCACCCACACCCACCCCCCCTCTCTCGATCTCTCTTTCTCTCTCCTCATCCAGAGTAAACTCTTGAGCGCCCTCTCCTCCCCCACTCTCTCTCTCGATCGATCGAAGAGGACGGCGATCAAAGCGGACGACGACTCGACGGGGACAACGACTCAAAGACGGGGATGACGACTCGGTGGGGTTGTCGACGACGGGGACGATGACTCGACGAGGACGACGACTCGGTGGAGTTGTCGAGGTCCTCCACGAGGACGGTGATGGGGTTGTCGAGGACGGTGGTGGGGTTGTCGAGGACGGTGGCGGACGTTCTCCGGCCACAGGTTGAGGCGACCTCGATTTAGGGTTAGGGTTCCGTCGGCGGAGGAGAGAAAGGGCGGGTGGCTACTTGACACGATGAATGGAGCTGCTCGAGGACGGTGGCAGGGAGCTGCTCGAGGACGGTGGTGGGAGGAGTTGGACACGGGAAACACCGGACACAGGAGAACCCAAACTATTTTCTGAAAAAAATATAACTATTAAAAAAATAATTTTATGAAATTTTTTACCAAACATAATTTACAACTTTGGTTTCTAAAAACCAATTTCCAGATGAAAGTAACCAAACGCATATTTAAAATTTCTATACTCAGAAAACAACTTTATAACTTAATTTCATGAAACTGTTTTCAGAAAAAAATTTCAGAAAACATATCCAAACGGACCCTTACTCTTTCGGCCATATTTATCCACTTTTATTTTTTTTTAAATTTAGATCTTTCTGGTAAAAAAATGTTAAGTACATTCTTGAAATATCTGATAAAGAAGTATTTTAAAATAATTATTTTAGCTTGGGAAAAAAAAAATTTTATAAGTATTGAGATAGTTTTCTATGTAATATAACTGGTATACTAAAAGGGTCTTATATTTTACATTCGCCTAGGGCCCCAATATTCTTAGGACCGTCGCCTCTACTTATTTGGAAGGAGACGCCTAAGTCGTTAAGATTGTTTGGCACGTGTGATTAAGGGAAGTATCGCAGCAAAACCATTAAAGTTTCTCCTTCATAATTTTTGACCATTTTGACCCTTTGATCCTCAAACTCATCAAACCCATTCTCCTACCAAACCATCAATAGTCCTCCACAACCGCTGCAAGTTTATCGTGTTCCTTCCCTCATCCACCCACCATCCTCCCTCCGTCGGCCTCCCCTTCCTCTCCTGCAATCTCAAACCCATCCTACCAATTCCTAGGGACAAAAAGGTCATTTACCTAGTAATGTTAAAGTCTTGTGTCGAAATGGTGGCATATTTGAGAAGTCTTTTCGCGTAACAAAATCCGGTAGGGCTTATGTTGAAATAGCAAAAATAGATACTTTTATATTAGAGTTAATTATCCAAATGGTGCCTAAGGAATGTAATGGTTGCCGTTTTGGTGATCCAACTTTTTTTTGGTTAATTTGGTACATAAATTTTGCATTTTGGTTTAATGAGTACCTGAACTAAATTTCGTTGGTATTTTTGAATGAAAATCGATAAAAATGGACATGTGATGATCACGTGCCCTATTTTTCATGGTTCTTTTGTCAAGTTTTTTTTTTTTGACTGTCATTTTCAGAAGAATATTAGTGTTCAAAGAAATTCTACATAAACAAATAGCTTTTGTCGAGTACAAAATGATGGCTCTACAATCAATCATAGCCAACGTATCGGCTCGTCATGATAAAAATAATCCTAAAAATAAAGTACATAACCATCACATGTCCAATTTTAACAATTTTCATCCAAAAGTAACAATAAAACCTAGTTCATGCACTTTTTAAACAAAAATTTAAAACTTAGGTACCAAATTAACCAAAAAAAAAAAAATTAAATCACCAAAACGGCAACCACTACATTCATCGGGCACCATTTTGACAATGAACTCTTTATATTAGAACAACCCCTAAAATAAATTTGTAACAATTCAAAGTGCTAAAAGAAAAAGAAAATTTTGAGAAATTTTGAGTTACCCCCTACTTTATTTACCCATATCCAGGGTACACCTCACATTTTTTCCATAAGTAGACCTTCACTTTTGACGGAATCCGTCAATTGACTGTACCCATTTGACCAAAAAAAAATGACGAAAACATCCTTCATTTATTTTTCTCTTCCTCTTGCCTTTCACCACCTCCTCCCCGCCACCGTCGCCGCCGCACCCCTCCCTCACTGCCGCTCGAGGGCACGGGATAAACTGAAGGGAAGAAGAGGTGTATTTTCATCCAAAAATTTTGGTCTAATGGGTTGACCATCAATTATGGACGGATTCCGTCAAAAGTGGAAGACTTATACATTATGGAACTGAATATGGGTAAATAAAGTGGGGGTAACTAAAAATTTCTCAAAAAAATCGCCCAAGATCAAAATTTGAGATTTTTTATATTGGAACAAACCCTAAAATGAATGTGACAATTCAAAGAGCTAAAAGAAACAAATTTCGCCTAAAAAGAGGGAAAATCGAAATTAGATCCACATCTAGAATCCCCAAATCGGAAGACCGATATTTCCAATTTCTCCCAAAAAAAATTTCAATAAAAACCCCGCCAATTGATAGAAGAGGAGGGAAAGGTACCATTTTTCAAGCCGATGCTGGATTCTTCGGTGTTGATGTTGTAGAGGACCCCTTCGTATCTGATCTCGCACTTGGAGGTCAGGCTGATCAGGCTCCCTATGTAGGAATCGGCCGCCGACGACGCCGGCGGAGCCGATCTCGAGCTGTCCTCCGACATTAAAAGAAGCAAAGAAACCCTCTTTCCTTCAACTTCTTCTTCAAAGAAAGAGAGATTATAGAGAAAGAGGGAGGGTGGGGATTGTTTGCTGCTGGTGCTAATGGCCTTGACCTCTCTTCTTGCTATCAATATGCTGTGTGGCCTTGGTCACTCAGCCACCTTCTAGTAATATATATATATATATATATATATATATATATATATAGAGAGAGAGAGAGAGAGAGAGAGAGAGAGAGAGAGAGAGAATAAGGGAGGTGAGATGGCACCTCACTCTAAAAACAAGGGTGGCGGTGACGTGGCACAATCCCAACCACACATTTCATAATTGGCAATTTGCACTTAACTCCCTCCCCTCGTTTGTATGGTTGAGATTGTGCCACGTCACCGCCACCTTTGTTTTTAGAATGAGGTGCCATCTCACCTCCCTTATTCTCTATATATATATAGAGAGAGAGAGAGAGTAAGGGAGGTCAGATGGCACATTACTCTCAAATGAGGGTGGCGGTGAAGTGGCACCATTCCAGCCCTCCATGTCACAAATATCACTTAAGTAATACTAGTATATATGTACGTGCTTTGCACGTATATTAGAGTGAATGATGTTGATGAGTTAGTTTATTTCTACTGCTTTTAATTATATAGGTTAATGGTTCAACCCTTCGAATTCTTTGGTAACAATTTAAAAGACTTAGCAAGTAGCATGAACTCTTTGATTTCCGTAAATGGTTGTCATTATTGCATCTATTAAATTGTTGTCAGTGGAATTTATTGTAGGTATTCTTTTTAATTACTAAATATGTTGAAGGGTATTTTTGGAACGAAAATTTCTCACGGTGAAGCCTAGTTTTGGCATTATATAGAGGAGATATTTGCACTTAAGTCCTTAAGTGCAAACTCTAATTACTCTCTCACCGCACCTCATCCTCCCTCACGACAGAATCTATGCCCTTCCCACCGCCCCCTCCCCCACCGCTCACCACCCCACCGACGGCTTCTCTCACCGCACCTTCCACCGCCGCCGCCGCAGCAAACCCCCTCTCCCCCCCACCGTCCACCCGATGACCCCCTCCCCCGGCCGCCTCTAGGGTTTTTCTCCCTCTTCTTCTTGCCATGTTTCTCCCCAGGTTAAAAATTGAATCCTTTCAAACCCTATTTTCTTTAATCCTCTTCATTTACTAACAAATATAGGTTTCTTTTTGTGAAGGACCGTGTATGATCGAGGAGTCAACACCTTCTCCCCGGTGGGGAGGCTGTTCCAGGTGGAGTACACCATAGAAGCCATCAGGCTAAAGAAGAAGGAGGGCGTCATGCTCGCTGTAGAGAAGAGGGTCACCTCTCCTCTGCTGGTATATCAAACGCATCCAGTCTTTCCTATCTGTTGCTATTTACTTGCTTGGTTTTTATTCCAGAATGTCGTGTCCGACACACACTAAGAAACACACTATAGGCGAGTTGACGAAAAAGTCATTCATATTTTGTTTATTCGTTATTGTGTTTAATTTTGTAGGAGATGGTGTTGATTTGGGAGATGGTGTAGGAGATGGAGATGAAGATGATTTGGACACCAATACGCCAAAGATAGGAATGGAGTTTGCTACACAGGAGGATGCGTACAATTTTGGTCCTTTTGAGGTATGGTGTTGATTTGGGAGATGGTGTAGGAGTGTGTCGTGCTCGCTGTAGAGAAGAGGTATCACTTCGAGTACAATCGAGGCCTCACTCCGGCCGTCATCTCTGACGTACCGGCTCGACAGTGATCAACGAATCCTCACAGCGGTGATGAAGTGATACCCCAAGAGTTCAGCTCATTGGTTTCAGAAGTTTCTAAGAAACGATATTAATATTACTTGTAGTACGTACTATTTGTAACATAAATGTGGGACAAGAATGTTTTATGAATTTGAGTGGCTCAGATTTTTTAGTTTTGTGGAAATGCCTGTATTTTTGAATGAGTAGATATCAAACTATCTGATTTTAGTGTAAGTGTATAATTTGACAAATTCTGGTGTAAGTATAATTTCATGACTACATTTTTTACCTACTTCTTTCGCTTGTATAAAATTTGATAAATGATATTGTGAGTAGCTAACCGGTTCAGGTATCAGTGCAATATTTTTATGGACTACTTAGTTATTATGTATAAAAACAATAAGAATCAAGAATGAATTGGATGTGGTATCTTGAGTTGGGTATCATGGATTTTGGTTTGTGTATCAAATTGAAGTTGGTATCATATAGGTGTATTGATACTAGAGTATCATAATGGGTGTGTGTATCATGAATTGGATGTGGTATCTTGAGTTGAGTACTATATGTTGTAGGTGATTTGGTGGCATTGAAATTCAATGTCTGTAGGTATTTTCACATGCGACTAGGAGTGTTGGATGTGGTATCTTGAGTTGGGTGTCATGGATTTTGGTTTGTGTATCAAATTGAAGTTGGTATCATATAGGTGTATTGATACTAGAGTATCATAATGGGTGTGTGTATCATGAATTGGATGTGGTACCTTGAGTTGAGTACTATGTGTTGTAGCAGACCTGCAGTAGTGCTTGTGGAACTTGTGAGTATACTGGCTTGTGGAACTTGTGAGTATACTGGCTACATCAATTAAAAAAATGCAGAATCATTTCTTGTATGGCAACAATGATAGTATAATATGTACAACCTTTTTGTATCCTTGTTTCAGTTTAGTGTTGAGTCCAGCATTAATGCTTAAAGGAGGTATTTGTTGCTTGAATCCAGCATGTTCCTTAAACTCGGATACAGAGAGGATTCCTTTCTTAATTTTGAGATTTCCTAATGGCTTCAATGTACTGCCATGGACTTTTGGAACATGTTATTCACCAGATCTTTTTATGTGGAGTCTAGCCTTGCTAGACAGACTCGTGTGCCAATTCTTGTTTCTTCCCTCCCATATTAGTGGACTTGTGGGAACCCAAACTTTTCACTTGGCATTCATCTTCTTTTGACAAAGAATATTTGTCATGCCCCAGTCCCAAAATACGTAGGACTAGGAGTACGTAACACGCCCAGCCGTATGTATACGAACTCCAATATGAAAACCATATACACACGTACGCTGTATATGAATATTCAATCCACCAGTGATAATATACTGTCACAACAAGTCTCACAGAATCTATATCTCATCCATAGCACAAATAATCAGTAGGAATAAAGAGCTGAATAATAACTTAATATCCAAAATGAGTATTGTAAACTCCCTCGACCAGATTTCAGCATTAGATAGTGAAATTAGGATTATTTTTAACAAATTAGGATTTATTACAGTATTTTAAATTATTTATGCAATATCTTATATTGCTTAGTGCACCTGACCATCACATCAATATTTAGAGCATTACACTGATTGTTACCCCTAAAAAAAGTTCACATACCTCTACTAGACATGCCAATCTACTATTCTGAACTTTGTGCAACTCACAAATACGCTAGCATGAGTCTCGTTTTAGTCGCACAAATATCGTTACAAACGTCCGTATTAATTTTTAATTAATTTCCAAACATGTACCCTTGTCCGTTCCAATCGAAATTAGAGGCCCAACAGGAACCTGTTTTATCCAAACTAAATTACGTCATTATTCTATTTTGAGTATACTACGTCTAGTATACTTGCACTGCACTAAATTCTAGCCCTGTATATTTTTAAATAATTAGAAAATACCGTGCGCATTAATTTCTAATAAATTAATACGGTGACCAGCGTCGCCCAAAACTAGGCCCAGTTCCTACCCAGACTCACCTCCACACCCTCAAGACCCTTGCTGAACACCCCCCCCCCTCATTTCTGTTCATTACAGCTCCCTCAGGAATGAGGTGTTTTTCTCAAACAATTTTGTAATTGCGCAATTTCCCAATTTAAATAGGGCTCATGTGCAATTAGTGAAACTGCAGGGTTTTATGTGCAAAATTGCATGTGCGAGGTGTCCACCTCCCATTGGAGGGTGATTCTCTACCGTTCATTCCAATTTAGGCCTAGATACAATGCATTTACATGCATTTATGAACCTACAAATATCTAAATAAATATATAGATATTTTAATACATGATATTACTTAAATACCCCTAACCCTAACCCTTCAAATCCTATAAACCCCCCCTCTCAACCGAACCCTCACTCACCCTCACCTCAGCTCTCCCCCACCTCCGACCGCCGTACCACCGCCTCGCCCCTCCCTCGGCCTCCCCCGGCCACCGCACCACCGCCCTAGCCACCGCCACCCGCCGCCAGCATCCACCACAACACCATCACAATCAACTCCACCATCACATCCCCGCACCCCCCGACCTCCCTCACGCTCCCCACCGCCACCACAAACCACCACCGTCGCCGCCATCACCTTCAGCATCACCCCCGCTACCGGACCACCACCTCCACCCCCCCACGGCCGCCGCAACCACCGCCACAGCACCCCCCGACCTTCCCCCCGACCACAGCGCATGTCACGCCCCAGTCCCAAAATACCGTGGGACCAGACACGTGGCAATGGCCAGCAGTACGCACCGATGGACCAACTCAATATAATGGATCCATCAGGGCATACTTAAGCTGTAAAACAAGTCTACGACAATCATGGTACAACTAATCTCATCCACACAAGATATAAAACATGATCCACAGAATAATAAAGAATGTAAATCATCATCTAGTCTCACCAAGTACTTCGGAGAACAACCCGATAAATATCTAGTACAATGGTTCATCTGACCAGAATATAAAAAACTGAAATAAATAATAAAAGCTGAGCATGAACATGGATGCTCAAGAGAAGTCTTCAGCTAAGACATCGTCCTCGGATGGTGGTACAGCTCCTGGATCAGCTCCTGCTCCGGTCCCGTAAACCTCGGGATAAACCTCGTCTGCAAAATCTGGGGACAAAAATCCGGATCCAGGTCCTCAGGGGACATAGCAAGGTACAAGAAAGCTCATGCCAATAAATACAGATAAGCAGTGCAGCAAATAAATAACTAAATGAACAATGGGGGTAAATATGTAACCATCTAAGTGTAAATGCAAGTGAGAGCAGCACTAGTCTCAGGCTGAGCCACTACAAGCTCTGTGTCGGGGAGCCGGTAGCGGTAATAAACACGTAATGTGCCTAGCTCTGCTACGAGAGTCTGAGGCCTCACAATAGTAGTAGATAGATATATGAAACAGCCTGTAGCATGTGTGACTCTCCCCACCCAATGTAACCACGCATATCATGACCACAACGTCTCATGCCCATGTCAAGCGCGATCATAGCTAATGCAACAAGTCATAAGTATCTAGGAGTATAATGTCCATGTCCTGTATCCTATACAGGATCACCACGAATATCTCGAGAAAATCCTGTCTCATGAATAGTGTCAAGTGTCCTGGGTCATATGGTACTTGATAAGACAAGTACGAGAATAAAGTGTCACGAATGTCCATCTCTAGATGACCGTACCCAACACTGCGCACAGTGTCGGCACCCGACTGATAATCGGACGCTAAGTACGTCACACGGTCCTAGATTAAGCATGCACAGCATTATAATAAAGCAAGGGAAATATATAACAATACTGTAGAGTTTGGCAAGGTACACTTGCCTGGGGTCCTGGATCCAACAACTGTCCCTGGATCAGTGGGTCCGGTGGGTACTCCTCCAAAAGCTGTAATAAACATCACCAACAGTCTCAGAAGATATCAAATAGCTAGAAACGCCTGTCCTTAAGTCCAATTCGGACACAGGGGCAAAAAGGTCATTTCCGGGCCAAAGCGGGTCCACATGTGGGCCACTTTGCACCGGAAAGCGTGTCAGGGTCAAAGGTCTCCAAATTGCTCAAACTCAGTGTCTACAAGTCAGGAACGATGATACGAACCCAACGGAACTTCCAGAATTGGATTCCGATGAGCCGATCACAAAATCACCTGTCAAGTGGAGCCGGTGGGGCCCACGATACGTGATTTTGTCAACGTTCTCAGAATCGAACCAAACTTGGCTCACAGGACCAACGTATTGCTACGGATCCGATGGCGCAAGTTTCGTCTCGATCCGACGTGTGTACACGAAGTTACAGCGTGTTCCAGAAAGGACGGATACGGGGTGTCGTCGGCGGATACGCGTTGATTCCGGGGTGCACGCACCTCCGAATCGACTTCTGCGAAATCTCACACGACCGTATCAACGTCGCGCACAGTTCGGTAAAGACCGCGTGCGACCAAGTCGTCCCGATTGGCGGGGCGTACTCAGTTCCGGGGTGAAACAGGGCGTTGTTTTTCCTGTTTTTGGATCGCGGTGTGCGATCACCACAGGACGCGATGCACCGAGCGAGTTGCACGGGCACCGAGAGGGTTATACAGGCTACGCATAGCAACTAACGGAAACTAAAACAGAGTTACGGGTTGAGAGAAAACGATACCTGAACAGGACTCCGTGAACGCTGAAGTTCACGTGTCCGAGAGTCCAATTCCTCAATATTAAGCTGAAGCTTCGCTACGGTCTTATTAGCCTGTTCATCTTCTATTCCTTTGCTCTTAATAATACCAGCGTAGTCGCTCTTCATTTTTTTTTTTTCTAAGCTGGTGCCATACAAAATCTTCTCTTTCTTTTCTTTTTTTTCTTTTTCTGCCAACAAGGCAGAAACCTCAGCCTGTGTCTTCGAACTGAGCTTCTTATAAGAAGCCTTCAGTTTGTCATTCTCCATAAACCCTGGCTCCGGTCCCAGTGGCTGCCTCTTTGTGCTGATGACCTCACCACGAGCCTTTGCCTCCGCCTTCAGTTTCTTATTTCCCCTTCCAGAGTCAACCTATGCTGCTCTCCTTTTCAAGATTAGCCAATTAGGGTCATATATACATGACGATGGAAAGCTTGAAGAATTGGCACTTTAATTTCCAAGGGAATGCTAACATCGTCCTCTTCTCAATCTCATATTGTTCTTTATGTGCAAACCCCTTGGCTTCAAGTTGCTTGTCAAGCAAACCAATAGTTTATGTGATGGAAGAAAATAGGTTGCCTCCGGTTCCAAGATTAAACCTGTCGTATGAATCGAATCTCTTACTATCTGGTACCAGCCTGACAAGTGCCTATTATTGGTTTGGATGCCATGTGTGAGTAAAGACACCCACGCTTGCAGAGGAGTTGGTACTGCTTTAAATGTAGGTAAGGAAAATCCAGAAACATCCCCAAATGTTCCCATAGCCAAAGGAATTATTCAACTGGAGACATCCTTCAAACGACCACGCTCTGGCCTAGAATTCTGGCAGCTCCTCTAGGAACTCAGGAGGGAAGATGTCTGGCCATGTCCTATCTTGACGAAGGTCGGTCCCAATCTGGTGAAGATATTATTCTCTCACCATCGCGTCTTCCTCCAGCAGCGGAGAAGCCATGGAAGGTGCCTCTTCCGCGCATTGGCGATCCTGGACTCGACCCGATGGTAGAGGGAGGCAATCTGGATGAGCAGCGACTCCCATCGCAACCGGGACTCCCCACGCAACCTTCGCTTCTCCTTGCAGAACCATCGCTACTCCTCGTGGAGCCACCTCTGCTACTATCTCTCCCAGAAAGAGAAAGAGGAGGAGCAAGCAAGGATGGAGGATTTGGGAGGGGAAATCTAGGGTTAGGGTTTGGGATGACGGCTGCTGTTAGAGTTAGGTTAGGTTTTCTTAGGGAAAATAAATTATAAGGAAAAGGAAAGGAAGAGGTGTTTATATACATGTAGGATTTTGGTTTGGGTTGACCTAGGAATTAGAGCTTGGTCCACTTTTCTAGAAATTGGCCTTGGGCTCATATGGAAATGTTGGGGAGGGCTAGAATTTGCATTAATTGATGCAAAGATAGATTTAAATAACGGGTTTAATTAGGTTTAATTACACAATAGTTTCTAGGGTTTTAAAGCTGTTTCTGGAGTCCAATAAATTCACAGAAAATTACCCTATGTCCGGTTTTCCATTTTACACCATAAAATATTATTTCTATAATATTTTAATATTAATTGATAACATTTAAAAATCTTTTATTCACAAAATCCCGTAGTTTTATTTCTAGAAAATACAGACAAATTGGAAAAATATATTTTAACGTTTTTTAGAAAAATTAGGGTGTTTACAATCTACCCAACTTATAAAAATTTCGTCCTCGAAATTAAAAGTAAGCCATGGTAGAAGTCAAGGATGGTCTACGATTTGCATTGGTTAAATGCAAGGCTAGGTTTACCGGTGTGGGCTATGTTGCGCGTTGCACAAAAATGGAAATGGAAGATGGGCATGTCTAGGACAAGGCTGTGGAATTTGTAGGAAGGCAGTGACTAGGGAAGTACTCCAATCAAAATTCAACCTATGGTTATCTCTTCTCCCTTGTTTCAAATTATCCATATCCAAATTAAATTAAATCCAAATAACATCTTCAAGATTTAAATAAGCATGTATATTTTACCTCACGATCTCTAACTATCATAATTTCCTCTAGAAGTAATTCGAGTCCAATATTATTCCCACTTTCACTTATAAATTTTGTATGCTTCAACTTTTAAATTCCGTTCACATCCTCAATATTTCAGATAGGTAGTCCAACCATCAAATTTTTATTTCTTAATTCAAATCATCAAGTTGAAAATAATTTAAATGCAGTCCACCAATGTTCAAGTCTGAGATTCTATGTTTATCCTCTAAATTCGAATTGATGATTTTACCTTCATTATTCAAAAATTTAAATCATGTACTGAAGGTATAAATACTGGGTCCTCAATATCAATTCATTAATCATCTTAGTCATTCTTCTAAATTTTCTCAAAATTATATTGGCTTGAACCTCTCCCAATCTAATCTTACTCGATCATAATCTAAAAAAATTCCTCTCGAGTTGACAGTGCACCGCTACCCAACTTAGAATTTACCCATCTATCACATAAGGCTATATACCTTAAGAAAATATTCCTTAATTTATTTACTCATGTCATTCAATCCTTAAAACTTCAATGCCGATTATATCACATATGATATGTCCTTAATTACGGAAGAATAATCCTCAAGTATGTGATCGGCCTATGGGGTATATCTAGTATTCTCTGTGTATCAATTTATACCAAGCACGAGGTTTCGTCTTTCCGAAATAAGGGAAGACGGAGACCAATAATAATAAAGAGTTCAAGGGCAGTGTAATAGAATAGAAGTATTGGGATCAAGACGTTTAAAGAATTCAGATAGGAATTGTCAAAGCAGTTGTGGATTAAAATCCTATTTTGGTAATTCCTATTCACATGCTCGTATTAATGCAGTTATGTAACCGATACGATATGGGACATGTCTAGGGCAAGTATATTCGCTCACTAATCACTACATATCTCAATCCACGTAAAGTATTATTGTGAGGGCGAATCAAGCGCACTATGGTTGATCAGACCGTAATACACTGATTCTGAATTGTATTATTGTGGGCCTCCCCAATAATACATATGTCATGAACAAGCTCGATAAAGAATAAGCTTGCAAAACTAGGCTATAAAATAGCAGCATAAGTCAAGGTAGTATAGGAAATATAAGCACGCTAGATGATGAAAGGAGGTACAAATTTATTCAAGTTCACAAAACAAACAAATAAGCAACAATAATAAAAGACTCTACAATCTCTACAGTCATCATACGACATCCTTGTCTAAGTTGCTAGTCGACCAAATAGGGGTAAGGACCTCTAGATTCTATTGTCTGAATAACCACTGTCGTCTTTTGCTAGCATGCGATTAATGCCATTCAGTTACACCGCATCGATGGGTCAAGTGGACTATGTGGTACTAGTCTCAAGGGAAAGGGAATATAACTTGCATCGAGGTGGGGGTACAAGTTACGTAATTTTAACACTAAGGGAAAAATCATCGGGTCACAATCTACAAGATTAACTCAAACTTATCGAACTCTAATTACCAAGAACAAAATTTTCAGATTCTAGACTACCGCTATAATCCTAGCAAACTATGGGTCCTTAACAAGGAATAAAATTTCTTGGCCTACTATCAGAAGTGTCAGGTGGCACGAATTGAAAGAGGGAGGAAAGAAGAACATATTTTAGTCGTTGCACATTAGCGAACGTTAAGGTCGTAGATGAACAACATATGAAATTAAATATGGGGCTCTTAGATAATAGCATGGTTTTCTAGGGGAATGTGGTATGCTAGTTGCTATGGTTGAGGTATGATTAGGAAAATGTTCTATACCTTGCTCTTGGCTTTCTAAGGCACTGTCTACTTATCTCAAGACAAGAATCTAAATTTATAGTTCTCCAATACTTATCTAACTGCGAAGGTTAGGTTCCTCAATACTAGGGTCAAACATTATGGTAAAACTTCTAACTAACTCAAGTAGTGTCTATGCTACTCTCAAGTCTTCATAATACATCAGGGGTAAGGGTAAACCAATTCTAGAGATAAGGAATTCTAGGGTTCACTAGATAATCTAAACTTAGTGGGGTGTCAACACTCTAGTAGTACTCTTAATAGGAAGGTTACCTTACTCATCATCTAACAACAGGAACTTATATATTCTAAGAGAGGCTATACTCAAGAAACTAATAGGGAAGCACATGAATCAAGCAGGATGCAATTTATCCGAATGGATTGGAAGGAGGATGAGTCATAGTCAGTGTGGATGAGATCCTATACTCTAATCCTAGTGGCAGGCTTGCTCGGTCCCTAAGTTGAAACCAAACAATTTAGTCGTAGACCTGCATGGGCCACCACAAAAACCATGTCACGCCCCAGTCCCAAAATACCGTGGGACCAGACACGTGGCAATGGCCAGCAGTACGCACCGATGGACCAACTCAATATAATGGATCCATCAGGGCATACTTAAGCTGTAAAACAAGTCTACGACAATCATGGTACAACTAATCTCATCCACACAAGATATAAAACATGATCCACAGAATAATAAAGAATGTAAATCATCATCTAGTCTCACCAAGTACTTCGGGGAACAACCCGATAAATATCTAGTACAATGGTTCATCTGACCAGAATATAAAAGACTGAAATAAATAATAAAAGCTGAGCATGAACATGGATGCTCAAGAGAAGTCTTCAGCTAAGACATCGTCCTCGGATGGTGGTACAGCTCCTGGATCAGCTCCTGCTCCGGTCCCGTAAACCTCGGGATAAACCTCGTCTGCAAAATCTGGGGACAAAAATCCGGATCCAGGTCCTCAGGGGACATAGCAAGGTACAAGAAAGCTCATGCCAATAAATACAGATAAGCAGTGCAGCAAATAAATAACTAAATGAACAATGGGGGTAAATATGTAACCATCTAAGTGTAAATGCAAGTGAGAGCAGCACTAGTCTCAGGCTGAGCCACTACAAGCTCTGTGTCGGGGAGCCGGTAGCGGTAATAAACACGTAATGTGCCTAGCTCTGCTACGAGAGTCTGAGGCCTCACAATAGTAGTAGATAGATATATGAAACAGCCTGTAGCATGTGTGACTCTCCCCACCCAATGTAACCACGCATATCATGACCACAACGTCTCATGCCCATGTCAAGCACGATCATAGCTAATGCAACAAGTCATAAGTATCTAGGAGTATAATGTCCATGTCCTGTATCCTATACAGGATCACCACGAATATCTCGGGAAAATCCTGTCTCATGAATAGTGTCAAGTGTCCTGGGTCATATGGTACTTGATAAGACAAGTACGAGAATAAAGTGTCACGAATGTCCATCTCTAGATGACCGTACCCAACACTGCGCACAGTGTCGGCACCCGACTGATAATCGGACGCTAAGTACGTCACACGGTCCTAGGTTAAGCATGCACAGCATTATAATAAAGCAAGGGAAATATATAACAATACTGTAGAGTTTGGCAAGGTACACTTGCCTGGGGTCCTGGATCCAACAACTGTCCCTGGATCAGTGGGTCCGGTGGGTACTCCTCCAAAAGCTGTAATAAACATCACCAACAGTCTCAGAAGATATCAAATAGCTAGAAACGCCTGTCCTTAAGTCCAATTCGGACACAGGGGCAAAAAGGTCATTTCCGGGCCAAAGCGGGTCCACATGTGGGCCACTTTGCACCGGAAAGCGTGTCAGGGTCAAAGGTCTCCAAATTGCTCAAACTCAGTGTCTACAAGTCAGGAACGATGATACGAACCCAACGAAACTTCCAGAATTGGATTCCGATGAGCCGATCACAAAATCACCTGTCAAGTGGAGCCGGTGGGGCCCACGATACGTGATTTTGTCAACGTTCTCAGAATCGAACCAAACTTGGCTCACAGGACCAACGTATTGCTACGGATCCGATGGCACAAGTTTTGTCTCGATCCGACGTGTGTACACGAAGTTACAGCGTGTTCCAGAAAGGACAGATACGGGGTGTCGTCGGCGGATACGCGTTGATTCCGGGGTGCACGCACCTCCGAATCGACTTCTGCGAAATCTCACACGACCGTATCAACGTCGCGCACAGTTCGGTAAAGACCGCGTGCGACCAAGTCGTCCCGATTGGCGGGGCGTACTCAGTTCCGGGGTGAAACAGGGCATTGTTTTTCCTGTTTTTGGATCGCGGTGTGCGATCACCACAGGACGCGATGCACCGAGCGAGTTGCACGGGCACCGAGAGGGTTATACAGGCTACGCATAGCAACTGACGGAAACTAAAACAGAGTTACGGGTTGAGAGAAAACGATACCTGAACAGGACTCCGTGAACGCTGAAGTTCACGTGTCCGAGAGTCCAATTCCTCAATATTAAGCTGAAGCTTCGCTACGGTCTTATTAGCCTGTTCATCTTCTATTCCTTTGCTCTTAATAATACCAGCGTAGTCGCTCTTCATTTTTTTTTTTTCTAAGCTGGTGCCATACAAAATCTTCTCTTTCTTTTCTTTTTTTTCTTTTTCTGCCAACAAGGCAGAAACCTCAGCCTGTGTCTTCGAACTGAACTTCTTATAAGAAGCCTTCAGTTTGTCATTCTCCATAAACCCTGGCTCCGGTCCCAGTGGCTGCCTCTTTGTGCTGATGACCTCACCACGAGCCTTTGCCTCCGCCTTCAGTTTCTTATTTCCCCTTCCAGAGTCAACCTATGCTGCTCTCCTTTTCAAGATTAGCCAATTAGGGTCATATATACATGACGATGGAAAGCTTGAAGAATTGGCACTTTAATTTCCAAGGGAATGCTAACATCGTCCTCTTCTCAATCTCATATTGTTCTTTATGTGCAAACCCCTTGGCTTCAAGTTGCTTGTCAAGCAAACCAATAGTTTATGTGATGGAAGAAAATAGGTTGCCTCCGGTTCCAAGATTAAACCTGTCGTATGAATCGAATCTCTTACTATCTGGTACCAGCCTGACAAGTGCCTATTATTGGTTTGGATGCCATGTGTGAGTAAAGACACCCACGCTTGCAGAGGAGTTGGTACTGCTTTAAATGTAGGTAAGGAAAATCCAGAAACATCCCCAAATGTTCCCATAGCCAAAGGAATTATTCAACTGGAGACATCCTTCAAACGACCACGCTCTGGCCTAGAATTCTGGCAGCTCCTCTAGGAACTCAGGAGGGAAGATGTCTGGCCATGTCCTATCTTGACGAAGGTCGGTCCCAATCTGGTGAAGATATTATTCTCTCACCATCGCGTCTTCCTCCAGCAGCGGAGAAGCCATGGAAGGTGCCTCTTCCGTGCATTGGCGATCCTGGACTCGACCCGATGGTAGAGGGAGGCAATCTGGATGAGCAGCGACTCCCATCGCAACCGGGACTCCCCACGCAACCTTCGCTTCTCCTTGCAGAACCATCGCTACTCCTCGTGGAGCCACCTCTGCTACTATCTCTCCCAGAAAGAGAAAGAGGAGGAGCAAGCAAGGATGGAGGATTTGGGAGGGGAAATCTAGGGTTAGGGTTTGGGATGACGGCTGCTGTTAGAGTTAGGTTAGGTTTTCTTAGGGAAAATAAATTATAAGGAAAAGGAAAGGAAGAGGTGTTTATATACATGTAGGATTTTGGTTTGGGTTGACCTAGGAATTAGAGCTTGGTCCACTTTTCTAGAAATTGGCCTTGGGCTCATATGGAAATGTTGGGGAGGGCTAGAATTTGCATTAATTGATGCAAAGATAGATTTAAATAACGGGTTTAATTAGGTTTAATTACACAATAGTTTCTAGGGTTTTAAAGCTGTTTCTGGAGTCCAATAAATTCACAGAAAATTATCCTATGTCCGGTTTTCCATTTTACACCATAAAATATTATTTCTATAATATTTTAATATTAATTGATAACATTTAAAAATCTTTTATTCACAAAATCCCGTAGTTTTATTTCTAGAAAATACAGACAAATTGGAAAAATATATTTTAACGTTTTTTAGAAAAATTAGGGTGTTTACAGCGCAGCCCCCCCGACCTCCCTAAACCACCACCACCGCCACCACAGGCCACCACCACCGCCTTCGCCACCACCACCTTCGTCGCCACCTGTCACGACCCGCACCCGAAAATCGGGCATGAGTCGTGGGTACGTCCAGCCTACGCCGCAGCATCGACGGTAGAACGCTGTCTAGGCCAACTAACTAAATAATAATCTCACACAAAAATCGGGCATGACCTCTCCAAAAGGAGGGCAACCACACAAACAATATATATAATCTGCCAAGATCTCAACTCCAAACGGAGGAGCAATATCAAATGATAATCACAATATACTCAATCACGAATCTAAGCACGATAAGATAACACAGAGAGTCTAACAACTAAAAAGTCTAACCACCTCCAACTACTACAACAACCACAACATCAAATAATAATACAACAATATCCAAAATAATATACAAACAAGGTCTCAATCCAAAACCGGAGACAAATCCGGTGCTAAAGCTAATAAAAACAACAACAAGATCCTAGTGATCCCGGCTACCAACCCGGAAATCACCTCTAAACTAGAGGGTCCCTGTCTGCACCATCGACAGGCTCAGGTCCATAAAACGTCGGACACCAATCCTCCGGATACTCTGAAAAATATGTCCAGTCAGGACTGGAGCAAGTACATCTCTAACAGCAGTTCCATTTAAATGATAAAAACTATAAAACAGTCATAGCAAGTAGCAAGAAGAATGAAGCAAGTATGAAACAAGAAATATATAAATCACTGGTGCATAAAGGTAAAGATGCATGGGTATCAGAGCAAGATAGTAATAACTGCAATATACAGGAATTCTAAGCTAAGATCAAGTCCGTGCACATGAACGTGTAGTGAGTCCAGCATGAAAAACATGTAGTGAGTCAAGTCCAGAAACATGTAAGTGAGACAAGTCAAGAAATGCATGAGAGTCCAGACTATAAAGAATGAACTCGGTGTCTTTGAAATACTTGTTTCGACATGTAAACGGCTAGGGGTAAGTACGGCTCACCGCGCACTGGGTGCACGGCTGCTATCATTCCAGATTAGACCAGAGGGAGTGATTCCTGATGATGCCAGATAGGAATGTTTACATGTCTACTCGAGTATTTCTCCGCCCCGACTAATACAAGTGGATCCAAGACCCGACACGCAAATCAAGATGAGTCCAGCCTGAACATGAGTGATGCCTGTAGTGATGCCTGTAGTGATTCCAGAATAGAGGCCAGAAACATGAAATGTACGTGTCGCAAGTAAATGAATCCAGAAATATCAATCAGTGTCCCGTGTGGTGCCAGAATAATCAGATGATACTATACTAGAAGCTGAATCATAATAAATATCAGATAATGAAAACTATCAGAGAATGTACTCGCCTGACGTCCTGAGCAACTGGCGATCCGAACTGGTGTCGCAAGGACCTAATGCGAAAAGCAAGGTTAAACAGGGTTCTAATGAGTTAAACAGATATAAAATAACTAAAAATAGGTTTCTAGGGTCGTTCTAGGTCAAACGGGTCAAACCGGTGAAATCTGGGTGAAAAAGTCAACTCTGGGTCCAAAAAGTCAACTCTAGGTCAAAACTAGGTCAAAAGTTGACTTTGGCGGTCAACCGAGTCAACTACGGTCAAGTCTGGGTCAAACTAGGGTGCTCCTGAAATTCTAGGTCAAACCGAGGTCATTAAGCTAGAAAACTCACAAACTCGCCTCCTTGAGATACCGGGATACCCTCGGTATCCGATACCTCAACCTAGGCTACGCACCCCGCCTAAACCCGCTAAAACCTACGCTAGCACACGTAATTATATATATATAAACATATAAAAATTATTCCAAGACAAATCCTAGGCTATTGCTCAAAAACCCCGCTCGAAACCCAATACCTTAGTTATCTTAAGGTATTGAAATACCTTGGTATCTCAAGATATTGAGGTTTCGCTCTAAAACCCCTCTAACTAGCTATCTAGCTATTGAATATATACCTAGTTATTAATCTAGGCTAGATAATATATATATCTATCATATTTATATATATCTAAGTATGTATATACCTATGTATATATTTATCCACACACATTTACCCGATTACCCATATATACCTTACCCAACTCAAAATGCATATATATATACCTATCTAGATATCTATAGATATAGATATAACTATATGTATATAGATATCTATGCACTTAGGTAGATATATACCTAATACCTAGCTATCTATCTATCCATCTAACTATTATCTATCCATCTATAGATATATCTATCTATCTTATGTATCTAATTTAACTATCTAACTAGTTATTTACCTATCTATCTATCTATTAGTCTATCTAGTTAACTATCTATCTATCTATCAACTTATCTATCTACTTACCTATTTATCTATCAACTAACTAATACCCATCTATTTAATCTATCAATCTAACTAACTATCTAGCTAGTTATATATCTATCTATTCTATTTATATAGAAACATCTATCTATCTATGAATCTAGCTAGCTACCTATCTAACAATCTATAATATCTATCAATCTACTAATCTATCTATCTATTAAACCACTCTCCTTGCTACTGAACTCGCTGCTTGCTGCTGCTACTAGCGCTGCGAATACTAGCTGCTGCTGCTACTGTGTTTATCTGCTGCTGCTGCCACTGCTTTTGCTGCTACTGCACCTGCTTTTGCTGCTGCTGCCACTGCTTTTGCTGCTACTGCACCTGCTTTTGCTGCTGCTGCCACTGCTTTTGCTGCTACTGCACCTGCTTTTGCTGCTGCTGTTGCAGTTTTCTGCTGCTGCTGCTGCAGTTTTCTGCTGGCTCCCCCCCCCTCCATCACAAACACACACACACACACACGCCTATACATATATATATCTATAACACTCTATATATATATATACACACACATATATATACATATATCACTAGATATATATATATATACACACACTTATAATCTAACACACACACACACTAACACACTCACAAACACACTAATACACACACACTTAAACACACACACATATACACAAACACATATCTCCCTATACTCACATATATCTATATATATATATACACTAATATATATATCTATACATCTACACACACACACACACTAACATATATACTAATATCTATATATCCTCACTCACACACACTCACTCACACTAGCACACACCCTCACACACACACTCTCACACACACTAGCACACACATAAACACTCATACATATATATACAAATATATATACATATATATAAACTCATATGTATATACCTATAAACACTCACTCACACTCACACACACTCACCTACACACTCACACAAGCACTCACTCACACACTCACCTACACACTCACACAAGCACTCACTCACACACTCACCTACACACTCACACAAGCACTCCCTAACACGCTCACAAACACATAACCACACATATATATATAAATATATATATAAAAACTCACACACAATATATATATACACATATATATAAACAAACACAACACAACGCACACCACGCCCACAACGCCCACCAACGCACGCCCAACGACCCCGACACGCCCAAACACCCAAAAATATATAAAATATAACTCGAAACCTCTAGCACACACTCCCCGATACTAACCCAACGCGCGTACAAAGCCGAAACGAGAAAACCAAGTCGAAATGGCCGTTCGGTCATTTCGACGAACACGTGGTGCGCGGCTCGGAAAACCTCCTGAAACGCACACCAAACGAACTCGGAATCGGCCCAAAATTTACCCACGCGCTCTACACGATGCCTAGATCCTAGAAAATGCGCTCCCGCGTCGATTCTAGGCCCGTGGCGGAAACGCACACGCACTTAGAATCGGCGACGACGAAAAGCCCCAATTTCGCCCGAAACGCCCGTTTCTCCGCGACGCGGCTTCCCGTGTCCAAACGGAGACACGCACTCACCCTCACGACACCCGACAACGTCTACCTAGGTCCATCTAACCTAGGGCATCACCCAAAATTGGGCCAAATTCGGATTCCACCCGAAATTGACACAAAACCTAGTGTTAAAGTCTCTAAACCCAACCAAACTAGTTCCAACTTCCTCCCACGGGTAGCCTACGGGTCTAGGAAGGTTCTAAAATATTAATTACACTATAAAAGAGTAATTACAAGAGGAAATTTAGGGTTTACCTCTTGGGAGTTGGAATCCCAAGCCAAAATCTCCAAATCTCTCCAAATCCTCCAATCCAAGCTTCCAAGCTCCCAATCCAAGCTCCAACACAAAATCTAGGCTCTACCCACCTAGGTTAGGGAAAGATCTAGGGTTAGGGTTAACTTAGAGAAGAAGGAATGGAAGAAAGAAGAAGAAAAGTGGAAGAAAACTTACTTTGGAGGAAGAAGGAGAAGAAGAAGAAGTGGAGAAGAAGGAGAAGTGAAGAAGAAAAGGAAAATGAAAATGGGGGAGTGGGAGCTGCTGTGTTCGGTCTGGGAGGGGCTGAAATGGTCGGCCAAGGATAGTAAATAGGGGTTGCCAAGTTGGGAAATTACCAAAATGCCCTCCCGAAACTCGGTTTTGGGTTCCGGGTTCCAAATGCGCTCAAACTAGTTCCAAATCTCTCCAACTAACCTCCTAAAAATAAAATAAATATTCTAAGCCCCAAAATAAGTCTCACAGGGGTGTGGGCTGGGTCGGACATGGGTCCACTAGGGTCTGACATGGGTCCAGGCTAGCCAAAGTCCTAAAACAATCAAAATAAAAATAATAAAAAATAATACAATCACTAATTAAATATAAATACAATTAATTATAAATAATACACAATTAACCAAATTAAAAATAATAAAAAAAAATACCCGGCTCTGGAAATGGGGTGGTGACACCACCCCATCACCCTGCACCGCCGCCTTCGCCACCGCAGCCGCCGCTGTCGCAGCTGCCGCAGCTGCCGATGCTACTGTTAACTGCCACTGCCATAGCTACTGCTGCTGCTGCTGCTACTGCGGCCGACCACCGCCGGAGCACCGCCCCTCCGCCGGCGACGACGACCCAGACGCGGGCCCCCGCTGACACGTCAGGTACCCCCCTTTATATATATATATATATATATATATATATATATATATATATATATATATATATATATATATATATATATATATATATATATATATATTATATTTATTAATATATACAGTATATATTATGTATATACTAAAATATGTATATATATCTGTATTTTTATATTTATATATATATATATATATATGTATATATAGTATACATGTATATATATATGAATATATATTATGTAATATATATTATATATTATCTATATTATTAAGTATATATATATTATTATATATAATATATATTATCATATATTATTATTATTATTATTATTATACTATATACATATATGTATATACATATATTTATATTATATAAAGTATATATATATATTATTATTATACTATATACATATATATATGTATATTATATGTATATATATATTTATATTATATAAAATATATATATTATATATATTCTATTCTATATTATCATTATATACTATTATATATATATATATATATATATATATATATATATATATATATATATATATATATTATGTATATTATGTATATATTATTACTATTATATATATATATATATGTATTTATATTTATATTATGTATTATATAATATATTTATATATGTATATATATTTATATTATGTATATAAATACTATATTTATATGTATGTATTTATATTTATATACTTTAATATGTATTATATATATTTAATTATTATTTATGTATTAATTTTATATATATATATATATATATACTATATTTATGTGTATATATTTATATTATGTAAATATATACTTTAATATATACTTAAGTATGCATAATATATATATGTATTTAATTATTATTTATATATTATTTGCATATATGTATATTATATATTATATGTATATATATATATATATATATATATATATATATATATATATATATATATTATGTATCTTAATATATATATTATTATACTATATGTATGTATGCTTACTGCGTAATTATTAAAATATTAAATTCACGAACTCCTGTACGTCTTGAACAGAGTGCACCTACGACACAGTTAGTGATCCCAGGTCACAGTACCCTTCAGACACGACTGCGGAAACAGGTTTTTGGCACGCCCAGCTTGAGGACGTAGGCAAGTTTACCTTGCCAAAGTTTTACTGTTTAAAATATTAAACTGTTGTATGTTATTTTTATTAAACTTACATATAACTGTGTGCGTCCGAGATTGACTCGGGTGCGGTTGACAAATACGTCGACATGTAGTGTATCTGACTTAGACTCTAGCAGACTCACCTACAGTTGCGAGGGTATTCTGATATCCTCCTAGACCCTGGCACTTGTACACACAACATGATTGCAAGTCATATTGGGATACGAGTTTGTATACTCGATTAGCTACCGGTGCGTGTGACGTGCATCACGGCTTAGCACGAAATCAGGACTATTCAGGAAAGTTATGACTTGGCATATAGCTACGTGGTATGCACGTTGTGGATTCGACTTGTATACCCGCATTGGGCGGGGAAGACAACTAGTAGGCGTATGGGACACCCACCTTCTTTATTGCAGATATCGCACTCTTCGGAGTGATACGAACGTTTATATACTTTGCAGATACCACGTTCCTTAGAGTGTTGGACGATATATATATATATATATATATATATACAGATACCTCATTCTTCGGAATGATGGACGTTGCAGATACCACACTCTAAAGGACGTTGGACGACATGCCTACGCCTACCCATACGTACCAAGGTTGTCTTTACATTGCATTCACTTAGACGGTTAGCTCACCCTTTATTTATTTATTCAGTATTTATATATGGCATATTTTTATGTATCTTGTTATGTCCCACTGAGGACCTGGTTCCCTTCCAGATATAAACGAGGCGTACTATCCCACAGTGTATGGACCCAGACATGAGACGAGGTACGCAACTGAAGAGGAGCTAGAGGTGCTACCATCAGAGTCTCCCTGATCTTTAGTAGTATGTTCATCTGGAGCTGGAGATTCTTACCTAGATAGACGATGCTCTAGTTTTATATTATTTCAGCACTTTATCTTTATCTTTTGTAGTGGGTTTGTTTCCACCAGACATATCTGATTTGTACTATAACATTTCAGACTCAGCACTTATATATTCCAGCACTTATTTCAGTACTTATTGATATTTTGTGGATGAGATTAGACTTTACATGTTATCTTCTAGTATTAAACTTGTTAGTATTTTAGGACAGCGTAGCACGTCTCTTTGGGTCCATTAAATTGGGTAATCCCTTAGTGACGTGTCAGCTGGCCAATGCCACGTGGCCTGGTTCCGTATATTTTGGGACTGGGGCGTGACAAGTATCAAGTCTGGTAGTTGGGTGGAAACAAATTTACTACAAAACGACTATACTGAAGTAGCAGAAATCTCTAAACAGTAGCAATAAATCAAAGATACTCTGAGGGTATGACCTCCTTAGTCAGGTACGTAGAGTCAGGTCCAGGTCCGTACTCCTGAGGATACTCCTGCTCGTCCATATCTGGAAAGGGACAAGGTCCTCAGAGGAACGTAACAAAATACATATAAACATGCCAATAAAGTACTAAAATATAAACATCCACTGGGTCGCCTAACCGTCTAAGTGAATGCGGCTTGAGAACAACTTTCTACCAAGTGGGTTGTCTGGCCATATAGTGGGATTGACATAATTCTCTCAGAGAATCAGGGGCTTACCAAGCATGTCGTCTTTTGAACGACAGAGGCCGCCAAGTAGTATAGGGGTCATCACGACCGCGTATCTCCGGTGGAGCGTACGGGTAACATATAAGAAAAGTGTAAAGGAGCCAAAATGTCTTACTTGTTGTTCTCCCCATCCCATGCTCTAAGTATGCCACATCCATGACACGATAAACCTCTAAATAACTGCCAGGTCTACTAGCATACAAAGTTTCTATCAGCAGTTATTCCTAACGCACGTCCATACGTACAGGAGGCCAGACCTGTCAAGCAGTCCGTGATCTATATGAGACTCACAATTCGTGTAACAACTGTGTCACGGTTAATGAATCTACCGATGCTCCATAATAATGGATTGGTCTCATAAAGTAGGTCCAAAAATCTACAAAATAAATATCTATATAAGCAAAATTAAACATGCATGTATCAACTGAAATATAAATAATAGTACAGTGGCAAGGTATACTTGCCGAGGAAAATTTCGTATAGTGCAAGCGTCCACAACAGTGTTAAGTTGAAGTAGTGAGGTTTAGGGTTCGGGGTGTATTGTATGGATATATATATAGAGAATAAGAGGCGGTGGGAAAACTTAGTGTTTAAGAAAACTACTGCCGCTGTTGTTTCTTTCTTTTCATTGGTTTTGGTTTCGATTAGGGGTGTTTAGTAATAACAGGTAAAGAGGCGATGGAATGAGCTGCTGATATTTTTCCCACACGTGCGGAGGAGAGAATTAAGCGGTGGAGTTCTGTTTTACGCGAGGAGCAGTGGAGGTTTGCTTTACGCGCGGAGCGGAATTTAGGCGGTGGTGGAGTTTTTTTTTACGCGCAGATGAAGTAAGAAGCGGTGGAGAGAGTTTACGCGCGGAATTGGAAATAACAAAGTTGGTTTGCTACTGCTACAATTGATATTTTCCTATTTTAACGGGTTGAGATCTAATAGGAATTCTATATATATATATATATATATATATATATATATATATATATATATATATATATATGCATAGAAAACTCTAAAAAATATATTGGTGCATACGGTTAAGCTAGCAACTGTCCAAAAGGTCTCTTACATGGAATAATTTAGGAAAAATTTATAATGGCTCCATAAATCTCCTAATTACACAAACACCTTAAATAAATAAAATAAAAAAATATATTTTCTCTATTTAGCTCATAATTATCGTAAATAAATTAATAATATAATTTTCATATTTAGGGATTTTACAATATTTTTGTTCATTCACTTGGACTTGTGGGAACCCAAAATGTTCTTCTACAACTGAAGATAATCTAGACGAACATAAAGAACTCTTTAACCGAGATAAAGGCCTTTGCACGCCATTTAGACTTTAACAACTTAACCAAGTTCAAGTTTAACCTCCTCGCTATTCATCCTCGTAAAGAAATACACCTTACAAAAGGAAATTTTACAACATTGAATTCTCATCACATAACATATTGAAATGTAAACCCAACACCACAAATTCCCCTTTGAACTACATGGTGGAGCTAAAGTTCATTTTTCTTTTGAAGAATCTGATAAAGCTGCAGCACCTTTACATATTGGACAAACGTTCTTAATTAGAACCATTTCTTGATGCAGCTGGCAGGGAAATCATGACAGCAAATATATGGAGTCCACTAAAATATCAGCAGCACACTACAAGGAAGCGTGAATTTTTACGGCCACGGTCAAGTAATCGCCCATGCATCAAAAGTGTCAGGTCAGCATCGTCATCCTCCAATCAAACAGCAAAATAAGGAATAGTCTCTTACGTAACCTATTACATACAATAATAAAAACTAAAGTTAGAACATGTTATCAGCTTGACAAGGCAGCCAGTATAAAATTTAAAAATTATCAAATTGCTCCATGAAATGGACTAAACCACATTACATAAAAAAGATCAGCAAAATAAGGAATCCTATTAGCCATGATCATGGTAATGATTTTATAAACCACATTACATAGAGATATTAGTCTGAATTCAATAGAGACAGTGGGATTAGGAACTTTAGGTATCAATGCAATGAAAGTATAATTTAACGAAGTAGGTATATGACTACTTTTGAAAAAGTTTTGAATGAGCATGTTTACCTCATTACCAACTGTATCCCAGCATTTTGGATATATTAGTGCAGGAAATCCATCTGGACATGGGGATTTGCGGGGATCGTGCTCTTAATAGTCATTTGAATCTCCTCTTCTGTTGGTATTCTACATATAAATGTATTCTTATTGAGTTAATCTGATGAATATCATGTAGATATTAGGAGGAACTAGAGATGTATCAATTGCCTGAAACAACAAACTGAAATGTTTCACAGAGTATCAGTTGCCCGAGCAACATTGAGTTAATATGATGAATCTCATGTAGATAATAGGAGGAACTAGAGATGTATCAGTTGCCTGAAGCAACAAACTAAAATGTTTCACAGGTATTCTTATTGAGTTAATCTGATGAATCTCATGTAGATATTAGGAGGAACTAGAGATGTATCAATTGCCTGAAGCAACATTTTATTAAGAAAGATATGTATCATCATTTTCTGTTGGATCTTATTTCCATGGTGAATAGTTTTGTTCTGTAAAGTTCATGAAAGATTGAACTATAGACTTCAATAATTGAACTTGTACTACATTCAATAATTTTAACTAAGGTTTTGAAATAGTTTTGAGCCAACAATTTCAACTTGTACTACATTCAATAATTGAACTATAGACTTCAGTAAATTAAAATTATCTAGTGAGTTCTTTGAAGTGCTTATGAACCACCCGGATCAGATTGACCACTGTATACAATATTGTTTACCTGAAAGTTCAACATATTCTCAATTACCTCATTAAAAAGAGACAAGGATAAAAATTATTGAACTTATACAATACCTTAGCTTTGCTACACCCAGTCCTGTAATGACCCTTTTTTCACAAAATTCGCATGTTTTTCTTTTTTTAGTAGCCTCTTCTTGAGACAATTCTAATTCGAAAGATAATCTGGAAGGAATTCTTGGTCGCCCTTTATGCCTCTAAGATGTCGTAGGATCACGAATATTAATTTCAGAAATTAAACTTAATAAATTTTGGGATACGGTCGGTGCAATAGGATCAACTTGGTGATTCAGTCCTTGGGATGGCACATCATCTCCTTCAGACAATCTTAACTTATCATATTCTTCTAACTTGCTTGTTAGAAACCTATCAAATTCAGCAGCAAAGTTAGGCACTTATATACAACCTCCAAAGCCTTGTTACATTTGTAACGAATACCCCAATGAAGATTACGATCCACTTCAGAATTTCAATAGTAGCACCCATGCCAACATCTCCAAATCGATTCCGAGATTCAATGGTTCATCGCTTCAAAATATAACGATCTGGTATCTCTGAAACATGTTTCTTCCATAATATGCACAGGGCATGTCTGCAAAGTAATCCAACATAATCAAAATATCTACAGACGCATGAAACTACAATCCCATTAGAATCATATAACACAGTCCTCCATTTACTTCTCTCTTTTGTCGCCCGTCCAACAAGATATGTAGTTATTGTTCCTTCTTTGTGCACTTTATCAGCCCAATAAATCTGGGCATCCTTTATTTCTTGTTTAAAAATATAAAACAAGGCTCTTGTATAGCATCTACCAGCTTGCTCCTCAAGTTGACATTCCAAAGATAGTATGGGCCTAGAATCGATAGTTTTGAAATCTTCATCCTCCTCGGCTTTTCGACGACTTGTCAATGCCTTGTCATATTGAACGACAAACTCAGTTAAGGATGTACTTGCATGAACATATGTATCGAAAAAAGCATTTATGCTTTCCGCTCTTTGACTCGTCTGCGTGCCTGCAAGAAACTTATCATTCAAATAACAAGGTAACCAACTAGCTCGCCGCTCCCACAACTTTGGCAACCAACTTTTTTCTCGTAGCTTGTACGTTGTCATCATCTCTTTCCAACAATCTTCGGCTTCACATATACTGCTACTACTTCGTAGTCTATTGAAATACAATTCAAACTCGGGTCCGTTGATAGCTTTGAGATGGACCATATGCTCTCCAACATTCTTGTCTAGATGCCAATCACAATATCGGTGTATAGTATTTGAAAAAACTCTAGCAATTGCATTCCCAATAGCTACATCATTATCAGTAATGATAGCTCCTGGTGCTTTACCCCCCATACATCTAAGCCACTGCTCAAATAACTACACAAATGTCTGCTCTGTCTCATCAGCTAACAATGCACATCCGAACAAGCTAGATTGTCGATGATGATTGATACCAGTGAAATGAGCAAATGGTAAACAAAAATTATTAGTACGATATGACACATCAAATATAATTACATCACTAAACTTTTGGTAGGATTCTTGTGATCTTCTATCAGCCTAAAAAACACTTCTTAATGTGTAGTCATCATCTAATTCAGTGCTTGAGTAAAAATTCGGATCTTGGTCCTTTTTTCGATAAAATGCTTAACAAGTTTAGCACAATTTTTGCCCAAATTGTTCTTTCTCTCAACTCTTAGGTGATCATGGACTTATTGTGGTGTAATCAAGTGTTGTAGGTCAGGCTCGAAGGAATTGACAACCCTTGCAATGCTTGCGTTTGATATGCCTTCGTTATGAAGCTGAGTAATTAAGTTCTTCACTACTGGTTGACGGTGGACCTTCTTATGAGACCGATGCTTTATTGCTTTCGACGGAGTGGATAACTCGTGATTGTTATGTTCAGGAATAAATTTTTTAACTCTCCATCTTCCTGATTTTGTAAGATAAATCTTAATCATTGCTTTGCAATCAACCCGTATCTCACGATGATTATATACCTCTTCGTCCATAATTAGTTTCTTCAAGACTCTCCTTTTTCCTTCCTTGCTACATACAATTAATCCGGATATGACTAAATTGGGATCAGACCTAGACTTACTAGTGGATGACCATCTAGTTCCAAATCCCATCTTCAATGCATACCTGTTATAAAAATTGTACGCATCCTCCTGTGTAGCAAACTCCATTCCTATCTTCGGCGTAATGGTGTCCAAATCATCTTCATCTCCATCTCCTACACCATATCCCAAATCAACACCATCTCCTGCAAAATTAAACACAATAACGAATAAACAAAATATGAATGACTTTTTCTTCAACTCGCCGATAGTGTGTTTCTTAGTGTGTGTCGGACACGACATTCTAGAATAAAAACCAAGCAAGTAAATAGCAATAGATAGGAAAGACTGGATGCGTTTGATATACCAACAGAGGAGAGGCGACCCTCTTCTCTACAGCGAGCACGACACCCTCCTTCGTCTTCAGCCTGATGGCTTCGATGGTGTACTCCACCTGGAACAGCCTCCCCACCGGGGGAGAAGGTGTTGACTCCTCGATCATACTCGGTCATTCACAAAAAAGAAACCTAGATTTGTCAGTAAATGAAGAGGATTAAAGAAAATAGGGTTTGAAAGGATTCAATTTTTAACCTAGGGAGAAACATGGCGAGAAGAAGAGGGAGAGAAACCCTAGAGGCGGCCGGGGAGGGGGTCGTCGGGTGGGCGGTGTGGGGGAGAGGGGGTTTGTTGCGGCGGCGGTGGTGGAAGGTGCGGTGAGAGAAGCCGTCGGTGGGGTGGTGAGCGGTGGGGGAGGGGGCGGTGGGAAGGGCACAGATTCTGTCGTGAGGGAGGATGAGGTACGGTGAGAGAGTAATTAGGGTTTGCATTTAAGAGGACTTAAGTGCAAATATATCACTTAAGTGCTATTTGTGAGATGGAGGGCTGGGATGGTGCCACTTCACCGCCACCCTCATTTGAGAGTGAGGTACTGTGGTGCCCCGTTCCCCCTATTCGGGGAGCGTGGCTAAAAAATACAAGACGGTATCGTTCGATCTGGATAGATTGAATCAAGAACTCACCCTCGTTATGGATTTGTCTCTTCGGAATCGATTCCCATATTCAGTGGACCGTGCCCCCGGGATCGACTTAGCGGCAGAGTCAGGAGGGACCTCTCCGCTGTATTCTTTTGTTGCCTAGTTTTCGCTGTCGCTTGTTGCTTTCGTGCCTTGAGTTAGTTTTCAGATTTGCTTGGGTTTTCTTGAACGGTTTCGATGGATTTCATTGCTTTCGTTCGTAGGACTGCACTTCAATTTCGATAACGGAAAGAGAGGAAGAAGTACTGATCAGCTGTTCGTGGCAATGCAGGTGATCCAGCAGTAGGCGCCGCTCGAACGGACTCCTAAAGCACTTCTTTCCCTCTTCCTTCCAACTACTAAAGTTAGTGGCTACCAACCCGATTAGCTAGCCCTTCTTGCTAGTCTTCACATCTAAATCTTGTATTCGTGCTTGTTCCGATCAAACGATACCAAGTAATAACTAAAAGACTTCAAGATAATAAGGGAATAGACTTGGGTAAAGTTATGCTTGTCAAATGAAACTTGTGAACGGTTACTTACTTACATGCTTGCTCGTTTGGAATGTTCATCATACGCATAAGTATAAGTTAGAATGTATATTTTTTCTTAAAATTGTGCTATGTATAGAACTCATCTTCAATGCAATAACTCAACAGGAAGACTATGCAAAAGTAGATCTTGCCATGTTATTGCCCTGTGCCTGATATTGCCCTGTATTGCCTCAAATGCTAATTTAGTGTACTGCGTTGATCACGGACAACTTGTGCACAAGGTCTTAGTTCCTGCGGACAGTCGCTGGGGCACTGGCACCGATCCGATCCGGACGGAACTCATGATAGTCGCCTGCTTCGGATGGAGTGGCTTGTGGCACCTCCTGTCCTCTGCGCCGCACGTCATTCCGTCCCGAGACTAGCCCGTCCATTATGGCAACGTGCCAGTGATCCCCTCGTATATTTAAACCTGTTGCTACTAACTTGTGTCTTCTTGGCAGGGAAGGCAAGGTAAGTATTATGCAGGTGGTTCAGACGGGCAGGTAAATGTCACCGAGCGGTGGCGGGTTATTTCATTGATTTCTATATCTACTTCTTGCTCTAAAATGAACTAAGGCAAGATAGAAACCCACAAAATATGCATGCTTCATTAAAACAACGTGTTGATTGATATAGTTGGGTTAGCTTGCCTTCACCAGTATGTTTCGATGTACTGACCCTCGTTGAAACAGGTTCCCCGCGCTAAGGAGAACCAAGCGAGGAGCAGGAGACAACCCCCCAATCCAGTCCAGCTGTAGACACGCCTTGACCGTGCCACCCTTTTGAAGCATTTTGAAGATAGAAGCTAGCAGCCAAGCAATCATGCAGCTTCGTGGCAAGACCGTCGTTCCGACGCAAGGTCTTATATTTTAAGTTTAGTAAGGGATGTAATGTACAGGACTGCTATCTCATTTTGTATTAACACTTTTGTAAGTCCGTAGAGGCAATCCTTATGACTCAGCTCAAGAAGTTTGTAATAGATGTTCATATTATCAATAAAAAGAAAACTTTTCCATGCTTCAAATATGTGTTCATTTAATCTGCGTACTCTGAATATGTGCTCGCTATGCGAAAATAAATACTGAGCCTTGTGCGGTGCGCAACCTAGGCCCGCACGGCGGTCACGCCCGGGGGACGACTATCGATTCCACGGAACCGGGACGTGACAGGTACCATCTCCCCTCCCCCCCCCCCCCCCCCTCTCTCTCTCTCTCTCTCTCTCTCTCTCTCTCTCTTTATAACATTAAAATACATAAAAATTCTGGTTCTCTCCTGAAATAATAACATCAGGATATGGAGGTTGTGGATTCGAATATTTTCATAGACATTTTTTCTTTAGCATTTTGTGCTAATACTAAAAAAATGTGTATGCAAAGATTTGAACTCACAACCTCCATATCCTAATGTTATTATTTCACAAATTAACAAAAAAAAAAATTCATGTTTCCTAATTGTGGATGATTACGTCAACCCAAAAGGTGCTTTTGTTCTCAAAATATATTGTTTGCAAATTTTGTGCTGTTACAATAATTTTGTTAATTTTTTTTAATGTACATATAATTTTCTGATTTTTGAAAAATAATTTGGATATCAAAAAATTATCATATTTTTGAAAACTGTGATACCTCCTCTCACTTTGGGTGTTGCTTAGTATGTGGCCTGGACTAACACAATTTACAGCCTAAATCTAACACTATCCACAACGAGGCCTATATATCAGTTAATGGGTGTAGTTTTTCGTACTAACGTTTCCATTTCCCCGAAACCACATACACTCACTGAGGCTTTAGTAGGGTTTTACTGGAGACCCAAAAAAGGAAAAAGAAGAAACAAAGCTCCTCTCCAATGGCGGCTTTCACCTCCCTCTCCCGAACCCTGCTCTCTCGCTCCCTCCTCTCCTCCTTCTCCTTCCGAAACCCTAACCCCTTCCTTTCCTCCCTCCACTTCTCCACCACCACCCCTCCTCCCGCCGGCGAAGATTCCATCTCCGACGAACCCGATTCCACTCCAAACCTTAACCCTAACCCTACCCCCCCGTTCAACCGCCCCCTCGAGAACGGCCTCGATCCCGGCGTTTACAAGGTAATGAATCAATCGATCGATCGATCGACCAAAATTTGTTTTTTAGGGTTTGGGTTTATTGATTGGCGATTAAATTAGGGTTTTATTTTATGGGGGAGAAGGCGATAATGGTGGGAAGGGCGGGGCAGAAGCCAGTGCAGAAGACGCTGAGGAGCGGGAGGACGGTGGTGCTGTTCTCGCTGGGGACCGGAGGGATAAGGAACAACCGCCGGCCGCTCGACGACGAGGAGCCGAGGGAGTACGCAGACAGGTGCTCGGTCCAGTGGCACCGAGTCAGCGTGTACCCCGAGCGGCTTGCAGATCTAGCCCTCGAGCATGTCAAGCCAGGGTGAGCTAGTACATTGTTGCAGTATTATGATGCTTTTTGGTAGATTTGGGTTTGCCCGTATTCGGCTACACACAATTACTGAAAATTTGGATAAAAGTTTGCATGCAAGTACGATAACCAAGGTTGTAAAAGGCGCTAGTTGGATGGATGCCTAGCGCCTAGCCCGCCTAGGCGTCCGCGGTTCATTAAAAAAAAAAAAAAAACCAAAGAAACCTACTGAAAATTGCAGAAAAGCTCATAAAACCAAAAAACATGCATGGGAGGCCCCCCCTTAGGTCGGCGTCTAGACGGACGTCGGACGGGCACCAAGCGCCGCCTAGACCGATTTTTAGAACAGTGATGATAGCAAATGATTCATGGTAAGTTACTAGTCGTAAGATGTAATGACATTTACTGTTTGTTTGGTTAGGAAGGACAGACAGTCCAAAATAAGTATCATATGCATATCTTGTTGCGTTGGAACATGTATTGGACACTATACAGACACTCTAAATCACACAAAATAGGTCTCTTTGCATAGTATCGTATTTGTATCTTTGCAATTGGTTTACTTGCTTCGTTGTGTACAATAAGAAATTACTACGAGAAGTTACTGATTTGTTTGATGCACCCATAGATTTGAGGGATTTGTGTTATACTAATAGGTCAAAGAATGGAACAATACCACAAAAAGGAAGAATTATGCCGATGCCACATTGAAATGGGGTAGTAGTAGAAGGCGTCAAAGAAGATAGTTCACAAGGACCTTAACCATCATTAAGGTCCATTATGTAAACCAAATAAGTAGTATCTTTTTTCCGGAGGAAAACTTAACCCTCATCTTCATCTCTACCTAAGGAAGAAGGTAACAAAAGTTAAATAAGGGGGAGGAGGCCATCAGTTCATCCTTTTTCTTTTGATGGAAATGGTTATCTTCTTGAGTTCTAAAGATTGGTGCTCATGCTCTGAAGATAAATTAATAGTTGCAGCTTCAGCATGTAGTTGGTCTTCATCCAATACTCAATGTTAGACAGCGAATCTATGACCCTGTCGCCAGTCTTTTACTTGCTGATCAGAGGACTCGAGTTTTTACGAAGATCTTACACATATCTCTGATGGTTCATGTATCTCTCATGGTTTTGGATTACCCTATGTTGTAACCTTGGTGTAAGAAAGAGTACCAAAACATAAAAGGAAAAAGAGATGAGAACTAAGCAAGGTTTGCAGTACGGTATCAGACCACTCCTATGAGTATTGGTATTGGCAATATCGGCAATATCAAATCAGAGTATAGTATCGGATTTTTTGATATCGGAAAGCAAGTAATTATTAATAATTATTAAAATTTTAGAAAACATATTTTATACATTTAGGCATAATTTTAAGTATTTTATGTGTTGTTTCTTAGTAATTTTGGAATTGGATGAATTAGTAGTCACCCTACCCGATTGGTTTACATTCGATTGGTAACTTTTCTCCTTTTACATGCTTTTACAACCTTATTATGCTTTTACACCCTTGTTGATTGGTCTTTTCGTTCAATTCTCTTTGCCGAATTGTCCGAAAGAGACCCTCAATGTCGATATATGTCAGTATTGGTATCCGGTATCAGATCAAGAATGCCAAACTGTATCGGTATCGGCCGTATCGGACCGGTATCGGCTGATACTCCAAACTATGGAACTAAGGAATATTAAATATGTGAATTTTTAGTTGGTACTAATTTGTTATTCAGGATGATGTACTGATTTGGGTCAAAGTGCACATGCTTGGATTATACTTCATTTTCTATGTTCAAACTTGAGGTTTAGCGCAGACAACCTTGTCTCAGAAGTAAACTCATCCCTCGTGGACGGCCTCCTATTTTTTTCTTGGCAGTAAGTGTCACTTGGTTTATTGATGAATTTGTGCATTGGAAAGCATAATAAAGTGGTCAGTGTGGAAGGAACTACATGATCAAATAGCTAAAGCAATAATATATCTATTACCTTGCAACGTGATAATCCAAGATTGATATTTTTTTCATCAATTTCATGCCCAGTGTTGAAAGGAACTACTTGAGTGCCTCCAAAAATCCACCATGCAAGCTAGCTACGAAGAATGAGAGGAAAAAAAAAAGTCTCTAGATGTGGTAAAAGTTATCATAAGTGCTCCCTTTTTACATAGGTATATATTCATGTAAGGTGGTTTCATAGGGTTTATTGGTTACCTTAACTGTCTACCTACTAGGTAGGTGAGCCACTTGGGCAAGCCACCAGGGCACTTAAGTTTAGTCGTCTCTATACATGATCCCAGTGGTCTGTTGCCTTTGTAGGCAAAGGACTTCATGCCAGTTTTACTGGCTAAACAAAATCTATTTATGGCTTGAAAATATCGAAACAACAGTACTTCTAATTTCATCTAGTCATTGATGAGGATGGCATGTATTTGTTTGATTGTTTGCACTTATAAGTTTAACTTGAAGTGCAACTTTGAAGTTTGAGGTCATCCATACTGACATGAAGCCATCTTGAGAGCTATGTGAGATATATATGGATTAACTTGTCGTTACATAGCCAAAGGTCTTGACCGCAAATGCACATCCAAAGGTCTTAGAGTGCAAAGTTTGCCTGCTGAAGAAATCTTCCTTGACCTGATAGTCTACCAGGTGGTGTTAATTCAAATTTCAGGGCTATTGCTTGTTTTTGGAATCTGGTTCATGATCATTAAGGAAGATTAGTGTGTGTATGTAAATTTTGTAAGAAGATTTTTTTTTTTCTCTCCCTGGGTTGATACCTTTCTTTCAGTTCTAGTGGTGTTTCTAATATCTGAGCTCCCACCTGTGTAGCCATGTACTCAGATGATTGTAGCAACAGTAAGAGATGACCAGGACCTGTGAGCGATTGAGATTATTCTGGAACTATATATGCAGATATTTCCTTACTATTACTGGATAGCTCAAATGGGCCCCCACCCGCCTACTACGCAAGGCTGTTTGGATTTCCTAGAAACCAGAGGAACCACCTCGTTATGTACGTATATATATATGAAAAAGGAGGCTTCCATGATAACTTTTACCACACCTTAGAGCCTCTCTTTGCTCTTTTTACTGGTACGTGCTCTTCCAATCTCGGCAGTTAGCATGCATTGTAGACTTATGGTGGCATTATTGTAGTTATTTCCACTGTCCGAGGAGATTTTTGGAGTGAGACACCACCAGATCAATCTTGGAATTATTGTACTATGAGGTAACAGATCCTGTTCATTGCTTCCGCTACTTGATCAACTATTATTTATATAGGATCTATGTAGATTGTACACTGCTATTGCCATATTGGATCTGGTTTTGTTGTTAACAGCATCCTTAATTAAGCAAATAATCTGAAACGATTTGCTAACATTTACTTCTGTGAATTTTTGTTCTGAATCTGTTTTTATTGGATTCAAAATGATTAAGATGCACTTCACCTTTGCTGCATCTACTTGTGGTCCTTCCTCTTATGATCGGAAACCTTTGATCCTGCATCTAGCTGACTATAGGTGACTTTTAATCCTGCAGTTCGGAAGAAAGTATTGGACTTCCTAACAAGTTTAGGTTCTTGGAGGCTGTTTAACAGCATGATCTTTAGGAATCAGAATAAACTGGAAACAGTATAGGAGTTTGTAACAAAAGAGTACTGCTTCTGATTGCTTGCATTTAGTAGAATAAAGGTCGGGGAATAGAATAGTCATTTCCCCTTCCCATGGAATTGTGTTTCTCAGTAATACAGGAAAAGCCGGCTTCAATTAGAAGTCCATGTGACAGATGGATTTTATAGTATTTTTATCCTCCCTTACATTGTCCAACTCAAAGGATATATTGGATGTCTGCTTTTATACTTTAGGTTAAAGTTTAATATTACTAATTTATTGCTGTAAATCCAATGAGCTCATCGTTGTTAATTTCGCAGGCATCATGCCAATGCATAGAGTTATCATATTATGGTGTTGAACTCTTTGAGCCGAATGGGACCGTAATATGAAGCATGGCTTTCCTTTCCTCGTCTGTTATTTACATAATATAAAATCCTTATAGTACAATTGCTAACTATGTCTAATTTCAACATTCTTTACTTTACTTTCTTTTTTCATTTCTTATGTTTCAGACAACTGTTTATTTAAGTGTTTACTGTTTTTTTCTTTCTGTAGTGTAGATCAATCTTATATTTGGAGGGCAACTTGGAGACAAAAGTTTTTAGTGATCCAGTCAGTGGGCTGGTTAGGCGCATTAGAGAGATTGCTCTTCGCCGAGACGGTAGGCCCCCACTCACTCTCTTGTATCATGCAAGTTTTTAAAGTTGTATAGGTATAGTGTGATTCTATATTCTTAAACATTCTGTTGACTCACGCCAAGTTTGAAAATATTTGTGACAGTGAAACAGTTCTTGATATTTATTTAGTTTTGGTCCTGCTTGATTTGTGTTTTCATTATTGGTCATATTGTGCATAACAGATAAATGCAATTCTACATAGTAAAAGCTTGGCTTCTCTCCTCTTTCAAGATACTTCTACAATCTAGGAGTTCAAGAGGGTTAACACCCAGTGAGCTTATTCATGCCCACAAGCCATCTAGTTTTAGTTATGGATTTTTGCTGCAGGTTGTTCTTGGTTTTTATTTAGATTATTTTACTAGCTGGTTTAATGTCTGGTAAGAGTTATGCAGACTCTCTAATATTGATATACAAGCTCCATCTCGGATAAATATATGGTAGATTGTAATAAAGTTGTTTGTTTGTTTTAAGGTGTCCACATATTTGAAACAGATATGAAACAACTGTATACATCGTTAAAAGTATCTCCGAGTACTCGTTCAAATATTTAGCTTTCCCCGAGGATGATCAAACAAACTTGTAGAAACCCTATTATAACCAAGAGAGACTGAAGAGTAATTGGTCAAATGACAGTCCCGGCGAAATACTAGTACACTGGATGACTGATGATCAAGAGAATTCACCATGAAACTGGAACAATGTGCACAAAGCAGATTTTATGGAAAGATAACAAAATTGTAACCAACATGAGTTTAGTGGATGTAAATGTCGCAAACTTAAGTTGCAGTTGGATGAACAAAAAGGATATTTGTTTTTCTGGAAACTTGAGATTCAACTTCTTTTCAAGAAACAGCAATAGACTGTTTATTCTGCTTCTCCAACAGTACTGTGTAAATCCATTTTATGTTAGTACAAAAGCTGTGCAATTAATTTATTGATCCTTTACGAATGGGTCTTCAGTATAATGTTTACATCTTCAGAAATCCAGCTGTGATGGAGAGTACAAAGAATTACCATAGTTAGAAAATCTAGAAATTTAGGTGTAAATTGTACATAAAAATAGAATCCTAACATGAAATTTTGTTATGAACAGGTCGCCTCGTCTTTCTCGGCAATGAAGGTGATGCTGCACAATTGGAGCCAGCGGAGCTGGCACGGGCTGGTTACTACTGAGGAAGAATTAGAAGAGGAGCTTGCATCATAGACCTAAGTGGTGGATCATATGTAAGACTAAGTCAGTTTGATGCAAAGCTGAGTGCATGGAAGACCGATCTCCGGGATTGCATGATTACTTTCATGGATAATACCTAAACTCATCTAGAGAAATGTATAACAAGTACCCGCCACTCATTTTTTTTGCTTAGGCAGAGGCCTGTTAGAATGCATTTTTTTTACTGAACGTTTGTTTGCTTATCTCAACTTCCCAACTAATATTTGGTTTCATCTGAGAACACAGTTAGCGAGCACTCATATTTTTTAAATCATAAAATTTGGTGTACAGAAAATATTTTTAAACAAATTAACTAAAATGAAGCAATTTTAAAAAAAATTGAAATTACGAAAGCTTTTGCCATCTTTGATAGCGAAAATATGAAATAATAATTTTTTTTTTATATTTGTCAAACTTTTGCCAACTGGATTGGCACAAATTTGGATTTACCAAATTTTTGTCAACTAAGTTGGCGAAAATCTGACAATGTTTTTTTTTTTTTTTTTTTTAAGTTTTTTTGTGTTGGTTTTTTTTGGATAGTTGGGTTTGATTTTTTTTTTTGTTGGTTTTAAAAAAATTAACAAATAGATTTTCTAAAGACAATTTAAAATTAATTAAAATATTTTTTCAAATATTAGATATCACATCTATTATCATTTTAGAAATTATAACCGTTTTATTATTATCTATACTAATTAGTTATTATGTATACTAATATAATTTTGAAAATATAATTATTATCTATAGTAATTTGTTATTATCTAGCTAAATATATATTCAAAATTTAAAACATATATTTATGAGAAATCATAATAAAATAGATATCAAAATTTAACAAATAACAAACTAATTATTTATTATTTATATAATTAATTATTTTAAATAAATTTTGTGTAATAATAATAAATTATTTTTTAGTGATATGAAAGAAAAATATAATATTAATAATAATATTAATCAATAGATTTTGTTATCATTCATATTAGTATAGATAAAAATAAATTAGTATAGATAATGAAAAAATTCGAAATTAAAATTACAGAAAGTAAAATTTGGAGGTCGAAATATTATTTTTTTGCAATTCTAAATTTTGTGAAAGTCACTCAAACGGTGAAACAGTTTTTCCCGTAGTACTTTTCGATACGGTCATTTTAGCACAAGTAGATCTTGTTTCGATCTCTCAGTCAAAAGTTATGATACTTTAAATTTTTAAATTTTTTTCTGTAATATGTACGTCTTGTTTCGGATGAATTTTTTTTTCTACACGAATTGTGTTACTCTCGTAGAAAACATACATATCGACTTATTGTTTGACGAAAAACGATTTCCAAACAAATAGTTATGTCCGCTCGAAGTCTGTTCGACGGTAGACGTAATATTCTTATGACAGATTTTTTTTATTTTTTGTTGTTGTTCAATGATAGCATATTTTATTTTGGATGTTAAATATTATTTTTTTAATTTTTTTAAAAAAATTATTGCTACAACAAATTTTTTTTAAAGAACAAAACATAAATAAAACAAAACAAAAGCACTTAAAAAAAAACCATAACAAAAAAATCCGAACCCAATTATCCCAAAAAATTTAACACAAAAAAAAACATAAAAAATAAACCAAAAGAAAAGAAAAAAAAGATTTTCGTCAACCAGGTTGTCAAAAATTTAACAAATATAAAAAAGAAAAAAAGGTATCAAATTTTCACCATTAGATGACGAAACCTTTCGTAATTTAAATTTTTTTTTAAAATTATTTCGTTTTGTTTATTTGTTTAAAAATATTTTCTGTACAGTAATTTTTCTGTTTATAAATATCTAATCCCTGCTCTGTCAGACAACATATGTGAGAATATTATATTTTGTTGCTAAAGAATGTGAAGTGGTTTGTCAACATACATGACATTATTTTATCTGTAGATAACCTAGCCGTAAGAAATTTTGGCCATACCAGAAAACTGATAATATGAGCCATTGCAAACAAAGGGTCCTCAAGAACTCCAAGACCAATTTTATTTACTCAAAAACTTTTCCTGCAATGCCATCAAGAACCCATTTTTTTTTAAGCCGGACAAGGAGATACACATCTACAGTACTCTTGTTGTATCTATGATCGCTGGAGAATTGTCGAGAAATCGACTGTGATTCCTTGCGTCCAAGAGTGAAAAGGGTATTGTAGATGTGAATTCAACAAGGATACTGTAAATTAACATTTTTTTAAGGCTAAATTATAACTTCATATTCTCAACTATTCAAAATATTCAAATTGACACCCTTAATTTTGATAGGTGTTAACTTAATATTCTAAAAAAAAAAAAAGAAAAAAAAAAAGCAAAATATCCCTCTCCACTCTCTCTCTCCCCACCCCCCCTCCCCTCCCCTCCCCTCCCCTCCCCGGTGAACCCATCTCCGTCCCGTCTCCTCTCCGGCGAACCCAGCAGCAAGCAGCAGCAAACGACGGCGGCGACAGAGACAACAGCCAGAGGCCGACGTGCGGCGCTGGCGGGCGGCGGGTAGGGGTGGTCGTCGGGTGCGGGGAGGGGGGTGGTCGTTGGGTGCGGGGAGGGGAGGGGTCGCCGGGGGAGAATAGGGGGGGTGTCGCCGGGGGGGTGGGGGGTGAGGGTGGGTGGCTGTCGGAGCAGCAGCTGGCGGTGGGAGGTGGGGTGGGGGGAGGGTAGTTTAGGAATAAACAAATTTTTGGTATTAAGTTGAAAATATTAGTTGAGATAGAGTACTAAGTTAGTACATATCAAAGTTAAGGGTGTCAATTTGAATATTTTGGATAGTTGAGAATATCAAGCTATAATGAAGCATTTTTTTTTTAATAGAGTTCGATGTGAATCAAACCCCAACCCAGAGTCAAACGTATTATTGTTAAACCATAAACAATCATAAATTTCTTAAGAGAAAAAATATATATATGCAAGAATTCCATTAGATTGTCTGTCCGAATTTGTGCATACACAAATTTAATGTTCTATGTATATAATTTTCTCAAAACTTCTTTCTCCTACCCTATTTCTCTAAACCTTTTATTTCCTAGCGCGCGCACGTGTGTGTGTATATATATATATATATATATATATATATATATATATATATATATATATATATATATATATATATATATATATTGTGTTTTGAATTTAAAAGTATCCCGTAGGAAGCACAAGTTTTTTGCATAATTCTCTTACGAAAAGCCCCTTGTCTAGACCATCATATTAGTAGATCACAACTCATAATACCTATTCTGTATCCACATAACAAGAAAGCTTCCCATCTGCTGTGCTGGTGCCAATGCAATTACAGATTTAGTTGTTTCAATTGGGTGGCTCACAGATGCAGGGTTTGCTTGGTTTCAAAAAACAAGACAATGAGGGAAAACAATATCTTAATTACCCACAAGGGATATACATCCCATTTATGAGTTATGTTAACATGTGCCTTAAGGACACATGTTAAGAATAATTAATAGATAACTTTTTGTTTTTAAAAGTTTTATTTACAGTCACTAAACAATTAATATATTTTTTTCTTTGAAAAGTGTTATTCATACCCAATAAAATAATTTCCAAAATAATAAATTGTTTATTAGGTCTAAATAACACTCTCCAAAATAAATAGCTACTATATTATTTATTTAGTGAGTGTAAAAAACATTTTCAAAACAAATAATTATCTATTAATTATCCTTAACATGTGCCCTTAGGGCACATGTTAACAAAGCCCTCATTTTTCTTTGATGTTTCATGTATAGTACCCCCGAAGAACTCAACTACTACTAGTGCACACTAGAGTAGCCCAGAAAAATAGATACCCGTGAATAATCTGCAAAAACTGTCGTATCGCCGATGCAATCAACATGCATAGAAGTGGACGGAGCCAAGTGAGTCTGACACTGCTGAGTGCTCCTAAATCAGATATCGTCTCCACACCAAGGTATGTCCTAATGAGATTGGAAGAAGATAATCCCTCGTCTAAATATATAGGGTTACCGGTAATATGTAACCCTACAATCCGCGCAACATCAGTTAATGTGATCGTCATCTATTCGAAGGGTAGATAAAATGTGTTGTGTATGTGCCACCATTGTTCAATGATACTCAATATCAGGTCTCTCGTGATGCCTAATACGTATATCGTTAACGTGGTAAAATTCAAAAGCCTCCACCAAGACCTTTTTGATTACAGTCAACTCTCATTATGACTGTCACTCACATGCTCTCATAATTTTACTTTCGGTTAATCATATATATATATATATATATATATATATATATATATATATATATATATATATATATATATATTATTAGTAAAATTTAATATAATTAAAACTAATAATGTCAATTAATTAAAATTTATAGAGAAAATTTGAGTTGCACCCCACTTTATTTACCATAATTCAAGGTGCACCCTACTGCTTTACCATAATGTACAACTGTCACGCCCCAGTCCCAAAATGTCAGGAACTAGGCCACGTGTCACTGGCCAGCTGACACGTCACTAAGGGCTTAATCCACTTTGATGGACCCAAAGGGACGTGCTACGCTGTCCTAAAATACTACAAGTATAGAACAGGTAAAGCTATCTCATCCACAACAAAATATCAGAAAACAAATGCTGAAATATATATATATAACTGAGTCTGATACAGTACACAACTGGTGAGATTACAAGCCTACTACAAAAACTGATAATAGCGCAGAAAAATCAAATAGACTAAGCAGTGTCTATCTGATCAAAACATCTCCATCTCTAGGTAGCAGCATCTAGGGTCAAGCCTACTCTGAGGGTGTCTCCTCGAGCTCCTCCTCGGTAGCACATCTGGCCTCCTGATCAGGCCCGTACACTGTGGGGTAGAAAGTCTCATCTAGATCTGGCAAGGAACCAGGTCCTCAGTGGGACGTAACAAGATACAGAAAAATGACATGCCATGTAATGTAAAAATACTGAATAAAGAAATAAAATAAATACAGGGTGCTAACCATACTAAGTGAAAATGCAAGTAAAGATCCAGTAGTACGCATGGGAATGTGTGGCTAGACATACGCTGACGTAATTCACCAATCGTGGCGACTGGCTAGTATAGGTGTCGTATGCCCCCGACTCAGGAAACTCTGCAATCGACCATCATTGGTACGAAGGTATAAAACATTATTGGAGGGGGTGTCCCATACGTCAACTAGTTATCTTTCCCATCCCAATGAATCTAAATGTCAAATCGTACATTTTCTAAGTTATTCTAATCCGTGATGCGGGTCACACGTACTGGTAGCTAACCAAATACGCAGCTCACATCCATATATGTAAATGCAACCATGTTGCGTGTTTCCGTGATAGGGTTTAGGAGAATATATTAGGATATTCTCTCAACTGTTGGTGAGTCTGTAATATCATGTCAACATAACAGTTGACTGTACCCAAGGCAGTCTCAGGTGGTCATGGTATATGAATTTCAGAAACAAGAAGCATATAACAATATTTGAGAATTTAAACATTTAACTTGGCAAGGTATACTTGCCTACTCCCTGATAGTGTTGAAATCCTGATTTTACAGTCAGTTGTGAAGGTGCTGGTGACAGGGGGTCACTAGCTGTGCTGAAGTTGGTTTCTGTTAAAACAGATAGGTTTCGTGAATATCGTAGTTTGTAATATAAAGCATATATAGTATAGATATAGTATGTATATATATAGATATAATATATATATATCAGTATGTATAATATATAAAGAATAGTAAAGAAATGCAGGTATTAGTGGCAGGGTATATCCACTGCTGTTATACAATATATTATAATATAGTATTATCAGGGTTTATCCTCTGATATAATAATATAGATAAATTAAAATGACAGGACAGAATATTAAATACATATATATTCAGGGTCTATATGTGACCACTGTTAATAATTATATAATTATAGATAGGCTGTAATATCCAGCATATAATATTATGTAATAAATGACATTGCAGTAATTGAAATATAATATAAATAATTAAGCTGTATTATCCAGCTGATATTTAATATATATACATATAGATAATATATATATATATATATATAATATAGGTGCAGAAAATTAAATACAGAAAATAAATAAATGGAAAAAATGTATAGATAGTATTTATACAACATTTACAAATATGTTATATATACATATATAACATATAATATATATATATAATATATATATATATATATATATATAATTATATTTATATATATACTAGAGATATATATATATAGGAATAAATGTATATATATATATATATATCATAATATTATATAATATACATATACATATATACATAATAATATATATAGTATATATATACATAGATATATATATACATATATACAATTTACATAAATAAATATATATGTATAAAACATAGTATATATATATATAATATTTATACAGTATAATATACTATAAATAATAGTATATAACAATTATTATATAGTATAATACATTTATACATATAAATACATTATTTATATACATATATATATACATATATATATACATATATATACATATATGATTATATATATAAATACATATATACTAGGTATAAAGGGTATACCTACTGACAGGTGGGCCCTAGGGGTTGCCGACGGTGGGTGGACGGCGGCGGAGCTGGCCGGAGGCGGCCGGAGAAGCTATAGCAGCAGCAGCAGTTGTTAGCAGTAGCAGCAGCAGCAGTGGTTGCGAGAGCTGCCGGCGGCGGAGGAGCGGCGGGGGTGGCCGGGCAGGCGGTGGCTTCGAGAGAGGGGAGGACGGTGGTGAAGTTGGTGGTGGTGGCGGAGGTGCACGGCGGTGGTGGTGGCGGTTAGAGGCGTCGGGGAGGGAAGTGGCAGGTTAGGGTTGGGGGTGGCCGAGGGTGTTGCGGGGGCTAGGGCGGCCGGAGGCGGTGACGTGGGGGGCTGAGGTGGTGGTGGTAGGTAGGGGAGGTCGGGGCGAAGGGTTTGGGTAGGGTGGCGGTGGTCGGCGACAGCCGGAGGCGGCGGGAGAGGTGGTTCGGGTGGTGATGGTGCTGTGGACAGTGAGGAAAGGGGGAGGGTGCGGGGGCTGTAGCCGGCGGAGCAGGGCGGCGCTGGCTGTGGTGCTTGGCCGGAGGGAAGAGGGGAGGGTGGCGAAGGGTTCGGGTAGGGTGGCGGTGGTCGACGACGGCCGGAGACGGTGGTCGGAGGGGAGAGGGATGGGCTGTAGGAGATTTGAATGGGGGTTTAGGGTTTATATAGGGTTTTGAGGGAGTGGCAATCCTGTAATTATTTTGAAGTTTAGGGGTAAATGGGTAATTTTGTATTTTGGAGATATTTTCACAGGATTTCTCTGGATTTTTATGGTGGGTCCTACCCACCTATGGTATAGCCAATAGGATTTGGCCACCTAGCATGCAATTTGCATATAAACCCCTAACTTTTCAATAATTGCATAAATGCATAAAAATTGTATTTTGCGTAATTTCGCAATTTACCTGATTTTAAATACTGATTTTTCGAAATTCTAAATTGTACAAAAATGAGGGAATTAGCTGGGGAAAAATGTTTTGGACAGTGTGGGGTGATTCTGGGCAGGTGCAGGGTCTGATATTGCAGGTGATATAGTCATCGTATTTATTATTTAATAAATACTGCGCACGGTGTTCACTAATTATTTAGAGGCTATTAAAGTCATAATTTCTCTACGGTGTCAAAACGATAATTGAAGTATAATTAGAGTAGAATATTATCGTATTTTTGGTTGGGCAATCAGGTGCCTACTGGTCCTCAAATCTCTAAGGGTACAGAGATGGGTAAAGAGCAGAAAATTAAATAGGAAATAAATACATACGTTTGTAACGATATTTGTGCGACTAAAACGAAGCATCAAACGAGGTTTCTGGAAGTTGCACAGAATACAGAAAAAGTAGTCTGACTAGTCTAGAGCAGGAATGTGAAATTTGTTTAGGGTTAACAGCTAGTGTGATGCCCTAGTCAATTGTGTAATGAACAGGTGCACAATCAATATAATAATAAATAAAATTTTAAAAAGTTGCACTAATTCTAATTAGTCAAAATTAATCCTAATTTACTGAAATTTGGTCGAGGGAGTTTACAATCTACCCTCCTTAGAATATTTCGTCCTCGAAATAAAAACAACCATATAATGAGAATGAAAAAGGACATATGATGATTAAGAAAGATTGAATTTGAAATATTGGACATACCCTGGTTTGGAAATAGGTGGGGATAACGCTGACGAATATCCTCTTCTCATTCCCAGGTGGATTCACCTGGTGCATGATGTCTCCATGCAACACGAACGAGAGGAATAGTCTGGCCTCGCAACACTTTCTCGCTACGGTCCAGAATCTCTACAGGCTCCTCCTGATAAGATAAGCTTGGCCCGATGGTGATCTCTGAGTAGTCTAGCACATGACTCGGGTCTGGAATGTACCTCCTCAGCTGAGATACGTGGAAGACGTCATGTACTCCCTCCAAAGTCTGAGGTAGAGCTAGTCTGTAAGCAACTTCTCCGACGCGATCTAGCACATCGAAGGGTCCAATGTACCTTGGACTTAGCTTCCCTCTTCCTCCAAATCTGATAGTTCCTCTAGTAGGTGAGATCTTTAAGAACACATGCTCCCCTACTTGGAACTCTAGAGGTCGTCGGTGAATGTTGGCCCAGTGCTTCTGCCTGTCTTGTGCAGCTCGTAGGTGTCCCTGGATCTTCTTTACTTTCTCCACCGTACGAATAATCAGTTCTGGTCCCAAGATCTGTCTCTCGCCAACATCGCTCCAGCATACTGGGGAACGACATTTCCTTCCATACAAAGCTTCAAAGGGATCCATTTGAATGCTCGCTTGATAGCTGTTGTTGTAGGAAAATTCCACCAGGTGTAGATGATCTTCCCATGATCCGCTGAAATCAAGCATGCAGGCTCTCAGCATATCTTCAAGTGTCTGGATGGTGCGTTCTGATTGGCCATCTGTTTGTGGGTGATACGAGGTGCTGAACTTGAGACGGGTACCAAGACTTTCTTGCATACTTCGCCAAAAGTAAGATGTAAATCTCGTATCTCTGTCAGATACTATGCTGACTGGCACTCCATGCAGACGCACTATCTCCTTCATGTACATGTCCGCCAAGACTTCTGTGGATTGCCCGACTCTAAAAGGTAGAAAATGAGCAGCCTTAGTGAGTCTGTCTACAATTACCCAGACAGTATTACGACCACTAGGACTTCTTGGGAAGCCCGTAACAAAGTCCATCGTAATGTGTTCCCATTTCCACTCGGGTATTGGGAGGGGTTGAAGTAGACCGGCAGATCTCTGATGCTCAGCCTTGACTTGCTGACACACCAGACATTTGGCCACAAAGCGTGCTATCTCCCGCTTCATTCCATGCCACCAGTAATATTGCCGCAGATCTCTGTACATCTTTGTGCCTCCTGGATGTATAGAGTATACTGAGCTATGAGCTTCTGACATTAGCTCATTACGAAGTTCTCCATTTGGAACATAAAGACGATTTCCACATCTTAGAGTCCCATCTTCGTGTATGCGACAACCGGTCTGGAGTCCAGCTTCTGTTCTCTGTCGAAGTCTCTGAAATCTTGCATCTGCTGGTAGAGCAGCTTTGATTCTTTCCACCAAGGTTGATTGCAGCTGGTAGTTTGATAATTGACCATCAATTCCTGGCACAATGATCTCTATTCCCAACTTTGCTAGATCTCTCAGCAGATCTGGTTGGGTGATCATAAAGAATGCCGAGGGTTTTCTGCTTAGAGCATCTGCCACCATATTAGCTTTCCCTGGATGGTACTGTAGATCAATTTTGAAATCCGCCATCACTTCGAGCCATCGTCTTTGTCTCAGATTTAGGTCCTTCTGGGTGTAGACGTACTTCAAACTTTTATGATCGGTGAATATCTCCACTCTTTCACCATATAGATAGTGTCTCCATAGCTTCAGGGCGAAGATGACTGCGACAAGCTCCAGATCGTGAGTGGGGTAATTCTTCTCATGAGTCCTCAACTGTCTTGAGGCATAAGCTACAACTTTCCCATGTTGCATTAAGACACAACCAAATCCTTTTCCGGATGCATCGCTATATATGACGAAACCTCCGGATCCAGATGGTATAGTCAAAATGGGAGCTGTAGTCAGACGCTTCTTCAAGTCATCAAAAGCTGTCTGGCAATCTTCAGTCCATATGAACTCCTGCTCCTTGCGAGTAAGACGGGTAATCGGCTCCGCGATTCTTGCAAAGTTTTCTACGAACCTCCGGTAATATCCGGCAAGTCCTAGAAAGCTTCTCACCTCTGAGACGTTGGTCGGGGTTGGCCACGTCTCAACAGATGAGATCTTTGCTGGGTCTACCGAGATGCCTTCTCCTGTGATAACGTGTCCAAGAAATGCGACACGGTCCAGGAAGAATTCACACTTGCTCATCTTAGCATAAAGGCTCTCCCGTCTCAGCGTCTCTAATACCAACCTTAAGTGCTCTTCATGCTCCTCGTGGCTTTTTGAATACACCAGAATGTTGTCGATGAAGACTACCACGAACTGGTCCAGATATTGGTGGAAGACTCGGTTCATCAGGTTCATGAATACAGCAGGTGCATTAGTCAATCCAAACGGCATCACCAGAAATTCGTAATGACCATAACGAGTTCTGAATGCTGTCTTTGGAATGTCTTCTCTTCGTACCTTGACTTGATGGTAGCCTGATCTCAAGTCTATCTTCGAGAATACTACGGCTCCTGTTAGTTGATCGAACAGGTCGTCAATTCTCGGCAAGGGGTACTTGTTTTTGATTGTCAGAGCGTTGAGGGCTCTGTAATCAATGCACATGCGATATGTTCCGTCCTTCTTTGGTACAAACAACACTGGTGCTCCCCAGGGTGATGCACTAGGACGAACAAATCCCTTGATCTGTAGTTCCTCCAGTTGAAGCTTCAGCTCGTCAAGCTCCTTCTTCGCCAGTCGGTATACATTGGAGGATACTGGTGCAGCTCCGGGTATCAGCTCAATAATGAACTCCACTTCTCTGTCAGGCGGTAGGCCTGGCAATTCTTCTGGAAATACGTCCTCGAACTCTGCTACAATTGAGGGAAGTGCTGTCTCCATCGCCATGTAAGCTCTAGGAGTCTGGCCTACTCCTTGCTCGATGGTTCCACGGACATATTCGAACTCTGGGTGATCTGGGGGTCTAAAGATAACACTACCCTTTCGGCAGTCTAGGACAGCATTATTCTGGCTTAGCCAGTCCATGCCTAAGACAACATCAAAATTTGGCATTGGAAGTACCAAAAATCGCGCTCTTAGTCCTCTACTACAAACAACTACTGGGCAGATTTTGATAATGTTGGTAACTGGAACAATACCTCCTCCAGTAAGTATTTTCCAACACTTGGGTAGCGGCGAAGTAGATAGTTTGTGCATGGCTACGAATCTACTGGATATGAAAGACAAAGTAGCCCCAGAATCGAATAATACAGTTGCAGGTAATGATGCAACTAAAATGGTACCTGTTATAGTTTCCCCTTCAGGTTCTTCTGCAACGGCAGCTAAAGCAAAGGCTTGTCCCTGCCTTTGTCCACCGGCTTGTTGTCTGGCCTTGAACTGGGTCTCCTGAGTAGGCAGAGGTGCTCCTCTCTGATATCCTCCTGATGTGGAGGGAAGCATCTTCTGAGCTTGTGCTCCTGGCTTCTGCCCTTGCTGAGGTGCTGCATCTCTACGTTGTGGGCAGTCTTTGGCCATATGATTTCTAGCTCCACATAGCAGGCATAATCCCAGCTTCTTTCTACAGTCATTGGCAAAATGCCCCTTCTTGCCACAAAAGTGACAAATCGGAAGCTCCCTCTTCTGGTAAGGCCCCGTCGTCTGTTGCGTCTGATATTGGGGACGACGTATAGGTCCTCCTGCTCCGTGCTGATTCTTGGCCGGGAAGGTTGGATTTGAGCGTCTGGCTCCTCGGCCAATGGCTTCTTGCTCCCTGGCTTCGGTAAGAACCTCGTTGTAGGAGATTCTCGACTGCGTTGTTGTGTGCCTCTGAAGCTCGTGGTTAAGGCCATGGTGGAATCTTTTAGCCTTCTTCAGCTCGTTCGGGATCAGATCAGCACCGAAACGACTTAGTCTGCTAAACTCCGCGTCGTAGGCATCTACCGTCATGTTTCCTTGCTCCAGGTGCAGGAACTGGGAGTATAGGGCATTCTGGACTGTCGCTGGAAAGTACTTGGCGTTGAAATGCTCTAGGAATTGTTGCCAAGTTTGGTCTTTGCCGACGCTGCGCTCTATGGATTCCCACCAGTGATGGGCGTTGCCAAGAAGTTGGCCCCTCACAGCGGTCATCCATAGGTCGGGAGTGAGTTGCGATCCTTCTAGCAGCATTTCGGTGTTGGAGATCCAATCGGAGATCTCTTCAGGAGTCTCGTTGCCTTTGAAATCCCTCGGGCTCATTTGACGGAAGCCTCGAACTGTGCCCGCTGGTAGGATAGGTACGGGTGTCGGAGTAGTAGTTCTCTCCAAAGCCGTCATCAACGTCTGTCGCAGAGCTTCAGTTTGCTGCCACTGAGACTGTCTCAGGGCCTCAGTTTGTTGCCACTGGTTCTGCAACATAGTCTGGAGAAACTGCAATATTTGAGGTTGACCCTCAAGTTGTGGCATCTGGATAGGCAAGGTTGGAGGTGGAGACAAAGGTGTCTCTGCATGTGGAGTTGGTGTCGTCTCCTGGCTAGAATTCTGGTGATTGGACGGAGTTCCTTGGGCACTTGGCGAAGGGTCTGTTGCTTGGTCAGCCCCATTATTCGCAAGTTTCCCGGGTATGTCCATATTTCTGAGGAAAATAGGATAATTAGAAAACACAAAAGAGATAAATAATGATAATCAAGCAAGATGCAATAATAGAATTTGTAAGGATGGTGTCAGTGTGGATGAGACCTATTATTTCTATCCTATTGCAGGCTTTGCTGGGCATGTCATCATACCTACTAGCAAATAAAACTGGACCTGCATGGGCCACCACTAAAACCATGTCACGCCCCAGTCCCAAAATGTCAGGAACTAGGCCACGTGTCACTGGCCAGCTGACACGTCACTAAGGGCTTAATCCACTTTGATGGACCCAAAGGGACGTGCTACGCTGTCCTAAAATACTACAAGTATAGAACAGGTAAAGCTATCTCATCCACAACAAAATATCAGAAAACAAATGCTGAAATATATATATATAACTGAGTCTGATACAGTACACAACTGGTGAGATTACAAGCCTACTACAAAAACTGATAATAGCGCAGAAAAATCAAATAGACTAAGCAGTGTCTATCTGATCAAAACATCTCCATCTCTAGGTAGCAGCATCTAGGGTCAAGCCTACTCTGAGGGTGTCTCCTCGAGCTCCTCCTCGGTAGCACATCTGGCCTCCTGATCAGGTCCGTACACTGTGGGGTAGAAAGTCTCATCTAGATCTGGCAAGGAACCAGGTCCTCAGTGGGACGTAACAAGATACAGAAAAATGACATGCCATGTAATGTAAAAATACTGAATAAAGAAATAAAATAAATACAGGGTGCTAACCATACTAAGTGAAAATGCAAGTAAAGATCCAGTAGTACGCATGGGAATGTGTGGCTAGACATACGCTGACGTAATTTACCAATCGTGGCGACTGGCTAGTATAGGTGTCGTATGCCCCCGACTCAGGGAACTCTGCAATCGACCATCATTGGTACGAAGGTATAAAACATTATTGGAGGGGGTGTCCCATACGTCAACTAGTTATCTTTCCCATCCCAATGAATCTAAATGTCAAATCGTACATTTCCTAAGTTATTCTAATCCGTGATGCGGGTCACACGTACTGGTAGCTAACCAAATACGCAGCTCACATCTATATATGTAAATGCAACCATGTTGCGTGTTTCCGTGATAGGGTTTAGGAGAATATATTAGGATATTCTCTCAACTGTTGGTGAGTCTGTAATATCATGTCAACATAACAGTTGACTGTACCCAAGGCAGTCTCAGGTGGTCATGGTATATGAATTTCAGAAACAAGAAGCATATAACAATATTTGAGAATTTAAACATTTAACTTGGCAAGGTATACTTGCCTACTCCCTGATAGTGTTGAAATCCTGATTTTACAGTCAGTTGTGAAGGTGCTGGTGACAGGGGGTCACTAGCTGTGCTGAAGTTGGTTTCTGTTAAAACAGATAGGTTTCGTGAATATCGTAGTTTGTAATATAAAGCATATATAGTATAGATATAGTATGTATATATATAGATATAATATATATATATCAGTATGTATAATATATAAAGAATAGTAAAGAAATGCAGGTATTAGTGGCAGGGTATATCCACTGCTGTTATACAATATATTATAATATAGTATTATCAGGGTTTATCCTCTGATATAATAATATAGATAAATTAAAATGACAGGACAGAATATTAAATACATATATATTCAGGGTCTATATGTGACCACTGTTAATAATTATATAATTATAGATAGGCTGTAATATCCAGCATATAATATTATGTAATAAATGACATTGCAGTAATTGAAATATAATATAAATAATTAAGCTGTATTATCCAGCTGATATTTAATATATATACATATAGATAATATATATATATATATATATATATATATATAATATAGGTGCAGGAAATTAAATGCAGAAAATAAATAAATGGAAAAAATGTATAGATAGTATTTATACAACATTTACAAATATGTTATATATACATATATAACATATAATATATATATATAATATATATATATATATATATTTATATTTATATTTATATATATACTAGAGATATATATATATAGGAATAAATGTATATATATATATATATATATCATAATATTATATAATATACATATACATATATACATAATAATATATATAGTATATATATACATAGATATATATATACATATATACAATTTACATAAATAAATATATATGTATAAAACATAGTATATATATATATAATATTTATACAGTATAATATACTGTAAATAATAGTATATAACAATTATTATATAGTATAATACATTTATACATATAAATACATTATTTATATACATATATATATACATATATATATACATATATATACATATATGATTATATATATAAATACATATATACTAGGTATAAAGGGTATACCTACTGACAGGTGGGCCCTAGGGGTTGCCGACGGTGGGTGGACGGCGGCGGAGCTGGCCGGAGGCGGCCGGAGAAGCTATAGCAGCAGCAGCAGTTGTTAGCAGTAGCAGCAGCAGCAGTGGTTGCGAGAGCTGCCGGCGGCGGAGGAGCGGCGGGGGTGGCCGGGCAGGCGGTGGCTTCGAGAGAGGGGAGGACGGTGGTGAAGTTGGTGGTGGTGGCGGAGGTGCACGGCGGTGGTGGTGGCGGTTAGAGGCGTCGGGGAGGGAAGTGGCAGGTTAGGGTTGGGGGTGGCCGAGGGTGTTGCGGGGGCTAGGGCGGCCGGAGGCGGTGACGTGGGGGGCTGAGGTGGTGGTGGTAGGTAGGGGAGGTCGGGGCGAAGGGTTTGGGTAGGGTGGCGGTGGTCGGCGACAGCCGGAGGCGGCGGGAGAGGTGGTTCGGGTGGTGATGGTGCTGTGGACAGTGAGGAAAGGGGGAGGGTGCGGGGGCTGTAGCCGGCGGAGCAGGGCGGCGCTGGCGGTGGTGCTTGGCCGGAGGGAAGAGGGGAGGGTGGCGAAGGGTTCGGGTAGGGTGGCGGTGGTCGGCGACGGCCGGAGACGGTGGTCGGAGGGGAGAGGGATGGGCTGTAGGAGATTTGAATGGGGGTTTAGGGTTTATATAGGGTTTTGAGGGAGTGGCAATCCTGTAATTATTTTGAAGTTTAGGGGTAAATGGGTAATTTTGTATTTTGGAGATATTTTCACAGGATTTCTCTGGATTTTTATGGTGGGTCCTACCCACCTATGGTATAGCCAATAGGATTTGGCCACCTAGCATGCAATTTGCATATAAACCCCTAACTTTTCAATAATTGCATAAATGCATAAAAATTGTATTTTGCGTAATTTTGCAATTTACCTGATTTTAAATACTGATTTTCTGAAATTCTAAATTGTACAAAAATGAGGGAATTAGCTGGGGAAAAATGTTTTGGACAGTGTGGGGTGATTCTGGGCAGGTGCAGGGTCTGATATTGCAGGTGATATAGTCATCGTATTTATTATTTAATAAATACTGCGCACGGTGTTCACTAATTATTTAGAGGCTATTAGAGTCATAATTTCTCTACGGTGTCAAAACGATAATTGAAGTATAATTAGAGTAGAATATTATCGTATTTTTGGTTGGGCAATCAGGTGCCTACTGGTCCTCAAATCTCTAAGGGTACAGAGATGGGTAAAGAGCAGAAAATTAAATAGGAAATAAATACATACGTTTGTAACGATATTTGTGCGACTAAAACGAAGCATCAAACGAGGTTTCTGAAAGTTGCACAGAATACAGAAAAAGTAGTCTGACTAGTCTAGAGCAGGAATGTGAAATTTGTTTAGGGTTAACAGCTAGTGTGATGCCCTAGTCAATTGTGTAATGAACAGGTGCACAATCAATATAATAATAAATAAAATTTTAAAAAGTTGCACTAATTCTAATTAGTCAAAATTAATCCTAATTTACTGAAATTTGGTCGAGGGAGTTTACAACAACCCCCCCTCCCACTTCCGTCTCAAACTAACGGGAAACTTTGATTATTAATTTTTGACTGAAATACCCCTTTCCTCTTCTCAGACTGAGAGGGGGGGGGGGAGGGCTGATAATAATGGTGATTTGTTAGGAATATTTTGGTCAAAAATTAACCGTTAACGGAGTTGACCGTTAGTTGGAGACGAAAGTGGGCAGATGATTGTACATTATGTTAAAGCAGTGGGGTGCAACTCAAATTTTCTCAAATTTATATTTCCTGTCCAAAAATATCAGATTGCATATATTAGACTCTCTCTAATATATAATGGTTGGAGTAGTGGGTCCACCTGGTATGCGTCCGTCATTTGACCAACCATATGTAAAATATCCGTTGTCAAAATAATATGTTAGGCTTGATATGTTAAGGTTAGGATTAGGATTAGGATTAAGATTAGGAATATGGTTATGGTTAAAGTTATATTATGGTTATGTTAGGGTTACTATTTCTGTAAAATCTAACATAACTTTAGGGATATGGTTAGGTTAGGGTTAGGGTTAAGATTAGAGTAATGGTTAGGGTTACGATTATTAACATAACTTTAGGGTTAAGATTAGGGTTAGCTCGTTAGGATTAATTTTAGGGTTAGAAATAGTAATCCGATTATGTTATGGTTAGAATATTATTACATGCTAGGCTTGGCTTGTAAAATCTATCCGTAAGCAGTATATTGACTATGACTATGATTACTATTTCTGTTAGTGTAGTGTTAAGGTTTTGTACATGTATGAGTACATAAAATAAGTAATTGATGAAAATAAAAAAATATTTAAAGTGACAATTTTGGAAGAAAAAATTCACTCAAATTGGACGGAAAAAATGGTTGATACAAAATTAACCAAAAGACCAAAATGTGGACTTAAAACTTTAAAAGGAAGACATTGAAAAGACCTATGTCAACTATATTAAAAAGGGTCATTCCCCTATTTTTCCGAGACAACGATATAATTTACAGTTTCCCCTCTTTTGCTCTCTTCCCCTAAAATTTTCAATATATACAGAGGAAAAAGTTGAGATTTTTAACTCCCCCCAAACAAAAAAAGAATGGGGAAGAAGAGGTGGTCCGTTTTCTCCCCGAACCATCAGAGCAACCACGAAGGGGTCCTCCTCCCTCTCGAGAAGGAGAAGACGACGGAGGAGAGCAATGCCGCCGCCGCCGACGTGGCGACGTTCCTCGGCGGAGGGGAGGCGGAGGACTGGAGGAGGTTCAAGGAGGCGGGGTTCCTCGACGAGTCGGAGTTCCGGAGGAAGGACAGAGCGGCCCTCGTCGAAAGAATTGAACGACTCGAAAAAGAGGTCTTCTTGCTTAGTTTTTCTCGCAGGGAAAAAAAAATTCCTTTCTTTTATTGGTTATTGTGCTGTTTGGAATCGAATTGTTGGTGTACGTATGAGTGCTATGCGAATTGCGAAATAATAGGACGAGTAGATTGCAAAAGAGAGAAAAGGGTCTCATTTTCATGGTGCCATTGAATTTTTAGGCTCTGGTAGTATATAGCTCGAAAAAGAGGTTCTTCCTCAGTTTTTTTCGCAGTAAATTCCTTTCTTTTATTGGTTATTGTGCTGTTTGGAATCGAATTGTTGGTGTGTTGGAATCGAATATTAGTAGTAGATTGCAAAAGAGAGAAAACAGTCTCATTGTTTTTTTGGGTGTTATTGGATTTTAGGCTCTGGCAGTATATACCCATGTCTTCGTTTTGTTTTTTATTTTTTTCCTATGAAAAAATGTCATTTATTTTCTTTTAAAAACTTAATTTTTTGGTTCTTGCACTCTATGGGATCAAAATATTGTCGAGATTATGCATGCATAGTCATGTGTGCTGAAGAAATAGCAAAATGGAGAGAATGTCTAATTTCTTTCTGAGTTTATTGGGTATTATGCTCTTACAGTATATACTCATAAAGTTTAAATAACCTTTTCTTTAAAAAGTTATTTTTGGTTCTTGTTGCTGCTGTTGCAATAATAAATGTATAGTTAATTCTTGTGCATGTACTTTTTGTATAGTAGATCATCTATTGAATTCTTTATGAGGATTATTAGGTATGTTGTACACACACAAGTATGACATGATACGATATGTACAATGTATTTTGGTGTGTCTATCGAGTGTTCGTGTCCAACACTGTGCTAATGTTTGGAGTACCGCATGGTAAAAGAAAGAGCATGTTTTCTCTTTGGACTTAATTGGATTTTAGGCTCTGATAGTACATAACAAACCTATGTCTTGGTTTTGTTTATGAAGTGATTTTTTTTTGCCTTGCAAAGTTAAAAGTGTTACAATTTTGACATTTTTTGTAGTAGATTCTGTAATTTACAAATCATTTAGATTATGAAAAGTTTCCTTTTATTGAAGAATCACTATACTATCAATTAGAGATTTGGGCTTATTGTAGTCAATTGAAGAGTCCATAGCCTGTTTAAGGGATTTCAAGTATATATTTCTTTCTTTTTCTTTTTCTTTTTCTTTTTTGCTTTTGTTTCAATTGTGCTGTGGAGAAATATGCAATATTACTTTTGTGTTCAATTAATCAACAAAATTATACCATTTCCTACTTCACTGAAGTCAATATATAGGTTCATCTTATAACTGCACGAGACACGGACATGACATGTAATCTTAAAAAGTGTTGCATATGGATATGGCCCAGACAAGGCTGTAAATCCGTCTTCATACATTTCAATATATGTATTTGTATACTTATACTCATTTAATAATATGTATAAGATCTGAATATAATAAGTACATGTTTAAGATCGTAATTAGGTTCTAAACTAAGCCTATAAGGAATCCACGAGAAAAGAAGTATTACTCTCTTATCAATATTTCAACTATATATTTTATATGCATGTATAATATCGCGATAATCTAATGTGCGGCTTGACTTATCCATATAGATTAAATCACCTGACCACTGTCTCAAGAGCATTCGGAAGCTAACTATTTCCGACACATGTGTCGCTAAGTATTTTTTCTGATGCGTCGGACTCCGATTTGATACTCTAAACTCTAAAGATGTGCCCGTGCAATCTAGAGTCACATTTAACACATAATTGCGAAGGATATATATTTTCTACCATGAGGAATTTCTTTTGGATCTTTGTTGGATGATAGTATAACCGTAGTTGCTGGTAATGTCTATATTTTTTTTATCCCAAAGGAACGTCTGTTTCTGTAAAGATTTACATTGCCCCTTGTCCGTAGACAGCTAGTGCAAAATTATATCATGCTTTTTATCGTAGAATTGATATCCATCTGCTATTTTGGTTACTTTTAGTTGCTTGTATTCTCTTCTTATTGTGGGTCTGTCCAGCTCCATGATTACCAATACAACATGGGCCTTCTTCTCATTGAGAAGGAGAAGTGGACTTCAGAACACACGAACATAAGGGAAGCACTGGGAGATGCAGAGAGTATGTTGAAGAGAGAACAGACAGCACGCCTGATCGACGTAACTGAGCTAGAAAAGCAAGAGGAAAACCTCCGGAAGGCTTTGGAACATGAGAAACAATGTGTTAAAGATGTAAGGACTGACAGATAAACTTTCCTGGTTTCTTTTAATTCTGTTCAGTAATAGCAAATGAATTCATTACAAACACATTTGACAGATTTTCTTTATTCTCACTTTAAATCTAATTTTGTCATTTAAGTTTCATCAAGTGTGTGGTTTTTATTTTTGTTGTGGTTCATTTATCATGATGACTTGCTGGCTTAACGTAGTTCTGTCCTGTTGATGTTCTTAAAATCTTTTCTGCTTTTGTAATAATTGATAAGCTACATCATTTTATTATAAAAGACTAAAGAACCTATCATCCGATTGTTGAAAACCTTACTTGCCCTTCTCCTTTGCCTATACTCCTCTTTCCATTTGTAATTATTTCTTTGTTGGAGTGTGCAAAATTAGCTTAAGCTTATCTTTGACTCTAGTCTTTGTTGGATTAAAAATCATGTTAAAGATGGTAAGTTGATTTATTTATTTAATTTTTTTTGGAAGATATTTAATGAGAGATGTTATCTTATTTTTCTGCATACAAAATTTAGTAAAAGATTCAAACTCAGTGTTATGGACAGAAATGAGCGAAAACCTTTCAGTTAGCATGGATCAGCTTATAACTAAAACACAATATTCCTGAAATCAACTTAAGCTATATATAATCAGTCTAAAAGGCAAATTAGAGGCTAATTTCAAACAACTTTGGGAGCAGAAGCACACACCTAGTGGTTTCCTGTTCTTTAGTTAAACCGAGATCAATTACAAAAGGAAATGTAATTGTTATCTAATAAACACTTCATCTACTAGCCACTAAGACCTCATCTACCCACCGACATAACATACCTTGCACCAATCGGCAACCATTCTAATGACTCAATCCAACGTGGGAGTTGGAGACACCTCCAGATGCCATGTGATGGATGGAGCAAAGGTCCTATGTGTTGGATCAGCAATTTCACATCCTGGAGAAGTTAATCTGAGAAGTTTGACAGGAGATGCTTTCCATGAGTGTGCAGCTCCAAAGGCTGACAATCTTCAACCTCCATATAAGTCCACTCTAGTGCATCGTGTCATTTGAATATCACTCCTTGTTGGGGTGGCTTTCAGAACAAAGTTCCAAACATTGACCGTCTCAGGTACAAAGAGAAGAAGATCCTGTGGTCTGGATTTTGCAAATGGAAATATAGTTCTAAGAGTATAACTTTCAACCATGCCAAAGGGTTTAGAATATTACCAAACCTACAGCATGCTGGTATTTTTGGTGATTGGCCCTCATTTGTGAAATCCCTGAGAAATGGTTCTTCTCAAGGGAACATGAAGATCTCGAGGTTGCTCTCAAATAATCGGGGGACAAAGGTGATGGCATAGAGAGCAGTTTGAATCTCTTGTCAATTGAGTAGACGGGTTGTTGGATTACTTCATTACCTACACATAAATTAACAGATTCAAGGATGAGATTGGAACAACCATCAAGATCTTCTGCACCACTTCCCTCGCAGATGCCTCCGCAAATGCATACATGCGGGAGAAGAGTTGCTAGTTGCAACCTGATGCTTGCTGTCTAGTACTGACTCTCCTCTTAGGAGAGCCCAGAGCCTAATAGGAGAAAAGTCACCTTTGCTGAAATGAGTGTACTGCAACAAGAACAAATTTGTCCCCAACAATCACTAATATGCAAACACTATTCAATTAGAACTCGTACATGAGATTACAGGCTTTTGGAGTGTGGCTATTCCAACCTTAGGCTTGGGGAGAAGGCTATCCCAAGGGGTTGCATGTAAGCCTTCATTTGAAGGCTCACAACTCCATATGCTTAATTTCACTGCCAATTCTCACATATTGGTTGTTACAGAATGTTCACATGCCATAATTTCCTTAACCTTGTGGAGTTGCTTTATGACTATATCGTTGGTCTTGTATAATTACTCCACTTTACCTGTTACACTTTATACATTTCTAAGAACTATTATTTTCTTTGTTAAGAAGGTCTAGTTCATATATTAGCAATTTTTTGGTCTTACTTTAGTATAATTGTGCTCCTAGAGTGTGTAATGCTTCTTAAACATAATGTATCTTTCTTTTCTTGAAATTGTTCTATGCAGCTTGAAAAGGCTTTGGAGGAGATGAGTGCTGAACTTGCAGTTGCTAAATTGACATCTGACAGGAAGCTGGCTGAAGATCACGCCCTGCAAGCCATTATTGAAGACAAATACTTGGAAGTCAGGGGCAACCTGCATTCTGCAGACGCAAAGCTAGCAGAAGCAAGTCGGAGGAGTACAGAGATAGATATAAAGTTACAGGAAGTGGAGACTCGTGAAAGGAGGCTTCAGAAGGAATGCTCAAATTTCTTGGAAGAGTATAGTTTTTGCTTATTTAAACTTCCTATTTTGGATTTTCTGGAGGTGCCATTTTGTTGCCACTTGAATTTCCTTTGGTATAATGGTGATTTTAACTATATTCCTGGACATCCAGGAAGAGAGAACATGAAGAGTATCTTTCTCGACAACGGGAAGATCTGCAATCTTGGGAAAAGAGGCTGCTGGAATCTGAGGAGAGGCTTGTTGAGAGCCAGTTTTTATCTAGAGAGGAAAGGAACAGCAATATTGAGGGCAGTGATGTTAACAAGAAAGAAGTGCTAGAACAAGAGGGTGACATTAGCACAATGCTAGAGACTATAGCTGCTAAAGAGAAGGTTATATTTCCTTGGATCTCTTTTGCCTTAATTGATTATAAACATGTTTTCATTTAGTGATCCTCTATTTACAGGAGGTTACCATCAAGCAAATGAATCTACAGAAAAAAGAGATGGATTTACTTGACTTAGAAGAAAAGCTTGCTGCTAGAGAAAAAGTGAGTGCCTGTCACGCCTGAAGTTTTACTTAGAAATACATTTTTATGTGTTATCGACATCGGATCTTAGATTCTCTTTATCTTTTGTTGCATTAAGGCACTGGATTGGATTTAATCGAAACCCAAAGTAGGAAGAAAATATCAGTAGAAAGGGAAAATAGAAATGTCAAAAGGTCCTTACAGTTGGACTTAATTTCATATCGCGTCTCTCTTCCATAGGTATATTTTGAATGGGAACTTGCAAGCGAAGGGGGATATTATTTGTTAGTCCCGAAGCTTAATCAAAGATGGTAGAACAAGAAGTAGAAGTCGAGATCAGGAGTTCACACAAATTTTTTCTCACTGATATACCTCGATCCAACGAAGAACTATATAAAAATACAATATAGTAGCTGATTACATCTCCTTCTAAATTATTGAGCTAAAGAACCAAAAATACGTTATACCTTGCAAACGCAGTTGCAATTGGGACAACGTTTACAACTAGAAGAAAATAGATGAAGATAGAATAAAAAATTATTCTTGCTGGGGCGGTGAAGACCATCGTTGCTTAAAGCAAGATTCGTCTTCTATCGACGATCTGCTCCCAGCAGCCAACAAGTTCACAAGTGAACTTCTGGAACGCTCGTAATCACCTCTTTGTGTGACTTCAACAGACTCCTTTGGACTCCTCTTTCTTAATTTTTTGGTATGTCTCAAAAGAAGACTAGAGGGCTCTTTATATAGGGAAGGATGGAAGTCCATCCTCCTCTTCTTTCCAATGTGGGACTAAAGAGCCAATATAGAAAATTGATATCCCACAATCGCAACCCAATGCATAGCCCGTTCAGCGTCCATTCAGCGTCCGTTCAACACCCGTTCAGCGTCCGCTCATGCAACACGCACATGCAACATGCGCATAACGAGCGCAACAAAAGCGCACATGCGCCTTGCGACGATACTGACGTGCTAAGTGCAAAGTGCGTCAACAAAGCGTCACTTTGTGCCCTTGAGCTCGAGTCCGAGTCGCTAAGTAGCTCCTATGGAATAATATCCAAGAGCATGAAAAAAGCTTAAAAGTTTCCACTGAGGAGTTAATCATTTTTTCTCCTAATGAAACACCCCCACATGGCACCCATGTGCCCCATCACACCCCATGTGCACACCTCAACACATACAAAGTATTATATTGAGATACCCACTTGGTGGTGTAGCCAATGTGGGACTATCTTTACTAGTCCAAAGGCAAAAACACCAACAATCTTCCACATATCTCAATATATGGGTTGAGCGTTCCCCACAGTGACTGTCCATCATGCATTATGATAGATGTCGCTTCGACTTGAATCTTCTCGCATGGGTCGAGTAATAGTATGATACAAGAATGGACTAAGCCTTGAATTCTGTACCATAGCTGCAATTCTTCCCACTTACACAATGACATCAGCTGTGCTTCCGGTTGCACATTAAATGTCCTGTGCATGCCTGGTTTCGGTGTATGTATCTTGGACGTCTACAAGTTTACCCTCAAGAAACGACATATATCTCTTTCCATACACTCTAGGTGAGTTCTTTTAAAGAGTTCTTGGCATGAAGCATTGCGCTTCCTTGCAGTGCTACTCCGCTATGACATGGCCCAAAGCTGAGGTCTCACCTCATTGTGGTGTCATCCACTGTAGCATGAGGTCCCAGCCTCTTTGTAGTGCCAAACTACCCAGCATGAAGCCTTGTGCTTTCTTGCGGTGTTACGTCGCTGTGACATGGCTCGCGTAGCCGAGGCTTTACCCTCTCTAGGTACCTCTTGGTGGTGTCACACCACTGTAATATGAGGACACCGACCTCTTTGTAGTGCTGCCTACCACTCTTCATTTTACAGCATTAGGCCACCTGCCTATATGCGGTGCTACGTTGCTGTGACATGGCTCGCGAAGCCGAGATATTACCCTATCGAGGAACCTCATGGTGGTGTCACCCATTGTAGCATGGAGTTCTCTGCTCCTTTGTATTGCTGTGCTACCGTGCTTCCTGTAAAGCACGCCGGATATTCCAAATGTCCTAGAACTCATTAAGGCGTCTAAGCCATCCTTCCACATGATTTTGTTCTACTCAGAAAACAAATAGTAGATAATAGTGGTTCTGGGTCCGTAATCCCTCAATGTCTCAAAGGACTACCCACTGTTTCTGATATTCTTCCAGTCAATGATCCTTCTTTGAACCAAAAGCTAGATGCCTAATAGATTTCTCTTTGAACTAATAACATAAAACTTTATGGTAGAATTACAAAGACATAATATCAAAAGTTCTCCAAGCCCATGTATGCTGTGTTCTTGACTATATGCGGTGTTATGCCGCTATGACATGGTCTGAAGCCGAGACTTTATCCTGTCAAGGTACCTCATATGGTGTCGCCACTGTAACATGGAGTACTACGCTCCTTTATAGTTCTTATGATCAGCTGGCGCTTGAGGTCTTATATGAACGGATTCGCCAGACCCTCCTGACTCCGACCATCAACCACTGTAATGATGCCATCTTTGATGCGCTCATGTAGTGTCTTGAACGGATCCGCTAGAATCACCTAGCTCCGAACATTAACCGCTACCATGACGTCATCCTTGATGCTCTCATACAGCACCATGTGCCTTAGCCGCACAAATCTCTTCTAACCATTGAAGAGAAAAAATTGATGCCACCGCTGCAGTCGCCTGGTTGTCGCAGTGAATCGGTACCGCCGAATATGTGCACCAACCACTGATCATACATGAGCTCCCGAAGTCACTTTGCTTCATCCGCTGCAGCCGCTAGTGCATAGAACTCTGATTCCCTTAAGGAATGAGATATAACAGCTCCATCATTTGAGAAGACATATCTTCCTGTGGACCTTTCGCTCGCTACTTCTGAACACCAGCTTGCATCACTGAAGCCTTCCGGTACTGTCGGATACCCGCTGTAGTGCATTGCATAATTTTGAGTCCTTTTGAGATATCTCATTACTCTCTTCACAGCTTTCCAGTGCTCAACACATGGATTGCTCGTGAACCGACTCAGTATCCCCACGACGAAAGCTATGTTATGCCTTGTGGCAGTTGCATACATCAAACTCCCGATGACGCTTGAATTCTCCAACTGACTGACACTTTTTCTCGGATTTGGCTTCAGCTTCTTGTCACACCTGTAAGGAGTATCGATCTCTGGAAGATCGTGATATCCATAGCGTGTGGGCATTTTCTCAATATAATGAGACTGTGACAACGTCACTCCAGTGTCCGTCCAGATGATCTTTATCCTCAGGATAACATCAGCTTCCCTTAAGTCCTTCATACTGAACTTAGATGAGAGAAACTTTTTTGTCTCAGTGACACGTGCTAGATCCGTACCTAGAATTAGCATGTCGTCCACGTATAGACAAACGCTGACTCCTCTCCCGTCAGCGAACTTTGTGTAAACACACTTATCCGTTTTACTAACTCTGTAGCCGTTTGATCTTATAACTTTATCAAACTTCTCATGCCACATCTTGGGAGCTTGCTTCAGACCGTATAACGATTTCACTAGCCCTTGACGATGAATCATTTTGGTTGTTGCATGTAAATTTCTTCGGTCAATTCACCATTTAGGAATGTTGTTTTCACATCTATCTGATGTATAACCAACTTATGGATTGCACTTATAGCAATCAACATCCTGATGGTCGTCATCCGCGCTACTGAAGCATGTGTCGAAGTAGTCGATCCCTTACTTCTGAGAAAATTCCTTGGCTACCAGCCTTGCCTTGAATTTGTCAACAGTTACATCGGCCTTCATTTTCTTCTTGAAGATCCATTTGCATCCGATTGGTTTAGTTCCTTCAGGCAGATCGACCAACACCCAAGTGTTGTTGGAGGTTATTGAGTCATACTCATAATTTATAGCCTCCCTCCAGAAGACATCGTCTCTGGTCTTCATCGCCTCATCATAGGTAAGCGGATCTGCTTCCGCATGATAGGTGACAAAATCATCTCCGAAGTCCTTCCGTCTCCTCACCCGCGTAGACATCGGTTGCAAGCTCTGGTTCGAACGTTGTCTCTAGAATGACTTCTTCTTGGACTACATCTTCATTGGAAGCGTTAGCCTCATGTGTACTCACACTATTCTCCGGAATGTCCGTGAAAATAATGTTCTTGTGCCTTGCAAATTTATCTTCAAAGAATTCCGCGTCGTGAGATTTCGATGATATAATTTGACTCAAATATCAAGGAACCTCCGAGCATTACTCTTCTTAGCATATCCCAGGAAGATTGTCTTCGTAGTCCTCATTCATAGCTTCAAGTCTGGAAGCTTCGCATACGCCAGACACCCTCACACTCGAATGACATTTAAGTTTGGTCTGACTTTGAACCAGAGTTCATGAGGAGTGACATCGAATGTTGCGTACGACACTCTGTTCAGGATGAACGTAGTCGTCAGCACAGCTTCTCTCCAGAAGCAGTTTGGAAGACCCACAGTTAACAGTTTTGACTTTATCATCTCTGTCAACGTTTTGTTCTTCCGTTCAGCTATTCCATTTGTTTGAGGAGAATTTAGAGCAGTCTTCTCATTGACAATTTCATGTTCTTTGCAGAGCGATGCAAATTCAATGGACCTATACTCTCTGCATCGATCACTTCTGAGTCTCTTGAGTTGTTGCCCTTTTTGACGTTCAGCTTCAGCCATGAACTCCTTGAACTTCTCGAATGTTTCGTCTTTTGTCTTGAGCAGATAGACGAATGCGTACTTCGAGTATTCATCGATGAAGGTAATGAAATACTTCATCATAGCCTTTGTGGAGAACTGGTTGAAGTCACAGATATCTGAGTGTACCAACTCCAGAAAATCTGTACTTCGATTTACCCGTTTGAAAGGTTTTTTTGCAATCTTTGTCTGCGCACAGACCTCACACTTCTCTACCTCCTTACCCTCACATTTAGAGATAAGTCATAGACTAGACATCTTGCGGTACATAGTACATGTCCTAGTCTTGGTGTCCCACAACTCTTGTAATGAGACTCTACTCACAAGTAGAAACTCGAACATCCATCTGATACTGAAGCCTTGTTTCAAAGTATGTCTCTTGCCAAGATATCACCATCTGGCAACTATGGATGTTCACCCTCAATTCTGCAACAGACTTTCTGAGATTAGTTCCTTGGTAATCAGTGGTACTTTGCTACATGTACTTCTTTGACTGTAACTTCTTGAAGTCCAGAACCATTGTCCCAATTCCCAGATCCTCTGCTTGATCTTTGTTCCCTATCGAGATCTTCGGCCTTCTTCAGTGATAGGCTTGACCTCGGTGAACTGCTCTTCCTAGAGCTCTCGTGGCTAGATGTACTAGTCTCCATTCACCAGTCAGCAACCACGCCAGATGACTTAACCTGCGCAATCATAGCAACCAAGTTAAATAATCAAAGTAACAAAGTTAAGCTTTTACCTTGCTATTTTGGTTTGAAATTGGATCTGCAATCCTCATTCTCATGATCCTTCATGCTTGAAGAGACATGCGCCAAGGTGCTCATATAACCTGGTCGCGCATAGACCTTGCTTAGAGCTAGTCACATAGACGCTTCCATGCGCCAAGTCCTGCCATGCACCGAAAGAACTCCATGCGTAGTGACTACACTGCACCGAGCCAGCCATGCGCAGTGAGTGCCCTGCGCCGAGACTACTTATATGTCGAGTTCTTCCATGTTCTAATTGATGCCATGCGTAGATGCATAGTGTCAGTCTCTCTTCTACAACCGTAGTAGACTTCTCTATGTACGTCTCCATGCGCCAACTTGCATCAGATGTCGACTTCCTTTCTCTTGGAATGTGCGTCTCCAGCGACGCCAGATCAAGTTCACTTCCATCCGTAGGAATGGTAGATCTTGGATCTCTCTACCAACGTCCAATATTTGATAGATGACTCATTCCTCATCAAAATGATTGAAGTGTAGCCCGTCAATCTTCTCAAGTTTGTAAAAACTTGTGTTGAGAAGACTTGCACGGTTCTTCTCCATCTTACTCGGATCTTGCTTTGAGATTATTAGTCCCGAAGCTTAATCAGATGGTAGAACAAGAAGTTGAAGTCGAGATCAGGAGTTCACACAAAAGTTCCCTCACTGATGTACCTCGATCCAACGAAAAACTATATAAAAATACAATATAGTAGCTGGTTACAACTCCTTCTAGATTACTGAGCTAAAGAACCAAAAATACGTTCTTCCTTGCAAACGCAGTTGCAATTGGGACATAACGTTTACAACTAAAAGAAAATAAATGAAGATAGAATAAAAAATTATTCTTGCTGGGGTGGTGAAGACCATCGCTGCTCAAAGAAAGATTCGTCCTCTATCGACGATCTGCTCCCAGGAGCCAGCAAGTTCACAAGAGAACTTCTGGAACGCTCGTAGTCACCTCTTTGTGTGACTTGAACGGACTCCTTTGGACTCATCTTTCTTAATTTTTTGGTGTGTCTCAAAAGGAGGCTAGAGGGCTCTTTATATAGGGAATGATGGAAGTCCATCCTCCTCTTTTTTTCGATATGGGACTAAAGGGCCAATATAGAAAATTGATATCCCACAATCGCAGCCCAATGCATAGCCCGTTCAGCATCCGTTCAACACCCGCTCATGCAACACGCGCATAACGAGCGCAACAAAAGCGCATAAGTGCCTTGCGACGATGCTAACGAGCGCACGAGCGCAACAAAAGCGCACAAGTGCCTTGTGACGATGCTAACGAGCGCATGAGTGCAACAAAAGCGCACAAGCGCACAGGCGCCTTGCGACGATGCTGGCGTGCTAAGTGCTCCAACAAAGCACCACTTTGCGCCCTTGAGCCTGAGTCCGAGTCGCTTGGGGCTTAGCTCCTATGGAATATATCCAAGAGCATGGCAAAAAGCTTAAAAGCTTTCATTGAGGAGTTAAATCATTTTTTCTCCTAATAAAATACTCCCACATGGCACCCATGTGCCCCACCACACCCAATGTGCACACCACAACACATACAAAGTATTATATTGAGATACCCATTTGATGGTGTAGCCAATGTGGGACTATATTTACTAGTCCAAAGGCAAAAACATCAACATTATTCAAATGTCAGAATTTTCCAAAGGTTGAAAAAGATTAATAGTCTACATTTTGGCACACGTAATGCAAGTCCCACAAAGATTTACGGTGGTTGTTTACTACTCATAGACTAGAAACTAGAAAGTAACCATTTTAGCAGGAGCCTTTAGAACACTTGTAGTGGTTGGCTGGCATTGATCTCTGTGTGTTTATATTGTCAAAGACTAGGGGAGAGCCAGTACATTTCGAAAAAATTAGACTTCAATGTTTACACTAGGTGACTTTCCATTTTTACCAGCAACGATGTGCATGTCAGTAGTTGACCTCAAAGCTACATACTATTTTTTTTATCCTTGTACACACTTCACCAAAGAAATGTGTATCCAGACTAAAAGTTATATCTTGTTGTTTTAAGTTTTTAACAGCTTTTGATCTGAATAAAGACTCAAATCCGTAAGGATTTTCTCAGTAGTAAATTTCACATAAAGTACCCCCTTCTTCCCCCCAAGAAAATTTCAAAAGGGTAAATATCACATAAACCAATTAAAGTGAAATCAAGTAACCCCCTTATAAAAACAATCATCAGCCTTGATTTTTCAGCTAATTAGGGATGTCAATTTTGACGCTGACTACGTTAAGGCAATAATGACATCTTTTATTTTTGCCACCTACTTTTGTAGATGTTATAATGCTAAGTTTTCCATTTTTCTTAATGGAAACTGTTTATACCTTTTTATTTGTTTCTTTATAGGAATATGGAATGGGTTTCCATACCTCTCCTAGGCGACCCTAGGCGACCGACTAGGCCACCCTAGGTGACCATCGCCACAACCATGCGGAAATTATCTAGGTCGAGGCTGTAGGTTTTTTACTTGCATGCCTATGCGTCGCCTGTGACAACATATAACCAAGCAACTCTCTTCTTTTCACTCTTCCTTCCGTTTCTCATCTTCCTGAACTCTCCCTCTTCCCCCCTCCTTTGACCTACGTTCATGGGGGGACAGGTGATACCAACTGTCCATGGTTGTTTCAAGAGTTTGTGATCGTGCACGCTTGCATCTGTGTTTTATATGAAGTTTGGATGCATTTATTATTGTTATTTTATTTCTTGTTAATAAGATATACGATTATGTTCAGACCTCTTTCCTAGTTAGTTGCAGCCTGTGGTATTGACTGTTACAGGAGTTTTGAATCCCTCATTTATCTGATCCAACTAAAAGAAAACATGTTCTCCCTAATCTTTCTTGATTCCAAATTACAAAAATTTCCTTCCTTCCTGAATTTGAAACCTTTTATGCACTATTAATGATAAATTTGGTGGAGAAGACCTCATGGTGGAGCTACAACAACAAGAAAGCTTTTATTCCCAAATTTCATGGAGGATCTCTGTAAGGGATTTCAGATGTTAATGTCATGCCCCGCTCCCAAAATACGGGAGAAGGCCACATGATGAAGGCCAATGACATATTATGATAAAGGTATAAGCCCCTACCATGATAGGTACAATCACCGGGAATCTTCAAATAAATATAAATATGAACATAGCCTATATTTACATAAAGGAAAATGGAAACATGAATTCACATCTCTTTCACTCAGATAGTTTGCTGCTGGTCTCTGGCGTACAACGACAACTCTGACTCGTAATCTTCCTCTAAACTTGGACATGCAAGCCCAGGTTCGTCAGGAAGCGAACAATTTAGTGGTAAAATAAAGGGCAAGTATAACACTAGTGTGTGTGAGCATAAACATGTCCGATATGCCATGAATAAAAGTGAACTAAACTAGTATTAACCGGCTTATTATTATCTGGATGATGTTACAGTTATTATGGTATTGGGAAGCAATCATGCCACATAGCCGTGGATCACAATAAGCACAACATGGGGCTATAAATACAGAACTTATGAAACACATGTATTCATGTTCGCACAAGTAGGAAATGAACAACATAGGTAATTGTTCTCGTTCATGAGTAATAATGAGCAACACAGACATTTGCGTTCGTGTAGTAAAGAGGAATATATATAGCCGATATATCAAACAACACAAGCATTTGTGTCCGTCCAACATATCTGTTAACTGTCGAAGAAAGAGGCATGCGACACTATGTGTCCCCCCAATTTTACCCCTTTACAAGGTATGCAGTAATTAAGGGTTTAAGGCCAGTTCATGTATCTGTGTCCAGGGTTACAATATCATTATGTACATGTCCAAGAGTCATGTTGGTGGTGCTATTTACGGCTTTGTTTATCTATTGTTATTGTTTTCATATAGCATGCAATGTAGGTGAACAATGCATAAGGGGGCATTTTTTGATAAAAGTAGAACTTATTCCTTTTAGGGTTCTAGCCTAATGTCACCAATTGGTTAACAGGACAATATAGAAAAATAAATGAAATATGTTATGTTAAACATGGGCATAATAATAACATTAATCTACAAAATATAGCAGAATCCATTAATTGCTATATAATTGTTATTAGCATGTAAATTCAATTAAGAATTAGGGTTTACTTCTTAGAACATGGTCCTGAAATTAATTATTATTTAATTATATAATGGAAAATAATTCAAGGCACTTACCTCAAGTCCACATAGATGAACGAAGCAAAAAATGTTTGATTCAGACTCCAATCGAGTCTGATACTCTCAAAAGCTCGTCGAAACCAATGACTGAAGGGTTGCCTATAAAGGTGGAGGTGGTGGAGACGAGAATGATGATATGAGTGGAGAGGTCGTCGAATGTTGGAGCTCAAATAGTTTGATAGTTGCGATAGGTTCTGTCAACGGGGTCAGGTCTCGATTGACGGGATCGACAATGGCAATGCAAGGGGTCAGGTGTGTGATGTAGTTGTGGAGGAGCGAATGATGAAGATGGTGCAGGTGTCGTGAGGCGAATCTCTTTGTGATGAAAGGTCGACGAGAAAAGGGAAGCAGTGGATGGTCGGGCTCTATTGCAGCTGCGGGTACTGCAGGTGGAGGCGGAGGCGGCGCAGCGGGTCAGTGTGCGTCGACGACGGGATGGTGGTGAAGATGTTGATGGTGGTGCTCGAAGCTCATGTTAGTAGAACATGAAGTGAAGGGGTCTCGGTTACGAGAGGGGTCTAAGTTACGAGTATGTTGTGAAGTGCCGTTGGCAAGACTCTTGATGATGAGGGTCGGCGAGGATGGGTTCCGTCGATGGTAGCGACGAGGATATGGGCTGTTGTGAAGAAGGATGGTGAATTGTGTCTATGGAGGAGAAGAAATAATGTAGGAGAAGAGAGTAACGTATACGAGGAACAAGAAGAGTTGGTATAGGGAGGAGAAGAAAATGGAGGAGATCTTGGGGTTTGGTTGAGATACATATGGCTGAGATACGTAAGAGGGAAGGGATTTCGGCTGACTTGGTAAAATCCTACCGGAAAGGAATTCCACAAATAAGTCTAAATAACTTCACCAATTACATATAAATTTAAATTTAAATTAATACGAAAGTAGGTTATTATAGTTAATGGACTAGGGTTAGGTAACTATGATAGTGCATTTGTTAAATTTGCACATGTTAAAGAGTAATTTAGATTGTTGGTGAAGGATGGGATGGGGGCAATGAATGAGATGGACTTTGTATTTAGATGGCAAGGGAAGGCTTGATCATCGGACAAAGTGATCGGATTTAGTTGTATGTTCAATGTTGCTTGCACGTGTGAAATCTCATTGGATTTTGCTGGAACTACATACTAGAGCATCACCATTTATGAGCCAGAGTGATGGGAGGGATGGAACTAAAGAACTTTGAAGCACTGAAAAAGTTGTTATTGGTGCTTAGCTAGGTAGATGTAGAGCATTCTCTTCAATAATATAAAAAATAATATAGAAAAGAGGGCACAAATGCAACTTCGCATAAAAAATTGGTTATGGCTTTATCATGTGCCATAACTCTGCAGATGGCATTCGTAGTGTCACATCAGATTCCCTTTTCCCATGTCTGTATTTTACTGTTTGCATGTTGTATTTGTGTCCTAGCTTTTTTCTTGATGCATGAATGTGATGTATGTATCGGTATCCTGTTTGTGTATCCATGCTTCATACAGGAATAGGTTATTTGAAGAGAGGAAGAGGAAGAAAGATACAAGGGATTCTCCGTTTGCCATTCGCTGGCCATTGCTGGGTGAGGGGATCAGGAATAAGGAGAGAGTTTTAATGATACCAATTATTTCTATAAGCACTATTTCCTAATCACTATTCCCTAATTATATGGGTCTTTTAGTCATACATTAAAATGAGATCACTTGACCGCACTTGAAGGAAAAATTGGCTGTTAGTGTATGGATGTTAAAAAGGGTAAATCGTTGTCGGGTGGTTATGGCATATAGGTATAGTTATTTGGTTTGGCTTTAAACTGGTGAAGGTTATGTGAGAACTACCCTTTCATCTGTATGGAAAGTTGTTCCCGACTTCATAGTGCATATTACTTGGATGTATCTATTAATGGAACTTCAAAAATATAATCCCAAGTTGCTTAGTGGTCCAACTGTTTTGGAAATTGCATACCTTTCTCCTTGTTGTTTAAGCGGCTTTGCTACCTTATGCAATAGCCACCATTTTTGGCTCTACCCAACAGATCCTTCATTGCAAGACAGAAAAGTTAACCATGCAAAGATAAACTGCAATGCTTCAACTCTAAAAGATAAATTCCAACGTGCCCATGACCAACTCCCTTTATCTTCCTGAAGCTGCTTTTGTTTTACGGTCAGTGAACAGTTTCAAATATATTGGCATGAATAAGTATACATTTCTTTTAGCTTCACATATTTAGATTCGTGGAAAATTTACTTACAATTTCCACCATATTTTGACAGACCCTCAGTTGGTCATGTGTGCATTCTGCAGTGATCTACCTGAAAGTTTTCTAACTTGCTCAGTTTGGATCTTTTGACTTTCAATTCTGCAGTGATCTACCTTGGGCATGTGTGCATTCTGTAGTGATCTACTTGAAAGTTAATTGTTCTTTTGACTGACATGCCAGTTTAACGTCTAATTGTTCTGTTTCTTGTTTCCCACATTTTTAATACTAAAACTGTCTTCTATCCGCTTTTGTGAAGGCGGAGATTCTGAGGCTCCTTGATGATCATCACAAGTCCCTATATTCCAAGAAAGAAGAGTTTGAGTTGGAACTGGAGAAGAAGAAGCAAGCCTTTGAGGAAGATTTGAAAGACCAAATGGATGTTTTGGAAAAGAAGAAAAACGAACTGAACTGCAGAGAGGATCAAATTCTTACGAGTGAACTGGCCTTGGAGAGGAAAACTGAGAATTTGAAGGATAAAGAGAGGAATGCTGATGAGAAGGAAAGAGCTTTGGAGGGGAGAGAGGATTTCCTTAAAATAGCTGAGAAGAATCTGAAGGATGAAAAGGAGCAGCTAGCTGTAGATACCGAGAAGCTTCTAACCTTTAAGGATGAGCTTGAGAGCTTAAGATCCACAATAAATGCTGAAGAAAAGCAAATTAGCAGAGAGAAGGAAAGTATCATATCACTTAAAGCAGAAGTAGAACAAAAGCTTGATTATTGCAGGACTATGAAAGATGTTCTTACAAAAGAAACTGAAGATTTGAGGCTGGAGAAGAATAAATTTGAGAAAGAACGAGAGGCAGTGGATGAGAGAAGAACAACACTAGAAGCAGAGCTAAATCAGCTCAATGACGAGAAAGAAAGGTTTCAAGACTGGCGATGCATTGAAGAGGAGAAATTAAGAAAGGCTAACCTGGACATGACGGTTAACATCCGGCAGGAGTTGGAAGAGCTCAGTTTGAAGAAAGAGATGCTTGAGAAGGAAAATGCTGATTTTGCTTGTGAGCTTGAGAGTAAACTGCAGAGAGAGTTTGACCAAAAATTGCAGGAAATGGAGAATGAGTTTGAAAGAAGAGACATACAGAAGGCACAGGACCTGGAAGAGCTAAGTTTGAAGAAGGAGATGCTTGAGAAGGAACATGCTGAGTTTGCTTGCGAGCTTGAAAGTAACCTGCAGAAGAAGTTTGATAAAGAATTGCAGGAAATGGAGAATAAGTTTGAAAGACGAGACTTACAAAAGGCACAACAGTTGGAAGAGCTCAGTTTGAAGAATGAGTTGCTTGAAAAGAAACATGCTGCATTTGCTTGTGAGATTGAAAGTAAATTGCAGAGAAAGTTTGATGATAAATTACGGGAAATAGAAAAGGACTTTGAAAGAGGAGACATACAGAAGGCACAGGAGTTGGAAGAGCTCAGTTTGAAGAAAGAGTTTCTTGAGAAGGAACATTCTGATTTTGCTTGTGAGCTTGAAAGTCAACTGCAGAGGAAATTTGATGAAAAATTGCGGGGAATGGAGAGCGAGTTTGAAAAACGAGACATACAGAAGGTACAGGAAATTGACATACTACAAAAGGATTTAGCAAATGAAAGAGAAAATTTAGCGAAGGAGAAAGAAAACTTCCTTGCTGTGGCTGAGCAGTATAAGATTTGCAAAAATTGTGGCTTTGCTGTCACTCAATTAGATTTTACTGAGCTACAAACTCCCAACAGTACGAATGTTGCAGGTAATTTTAGGAGGTCATATGGATGGTGAGAACCCTAAAATATCTAATACATGCATCACAATAATAGTCTTATAGTTAAAAATCCTTGAATCATTCAGTTCTTACTAATTTATCTGAAAGTTATCTCTCAACTTTTTTATAATATTAAAAAAATCATGGACGGTTAGCAAACTGTCAAGTCCAAATTTGAAATATCAGGTTAATATTTTAGACTATTTGCCTGCTCTTTCTGGCAGTTCTCTGGTATTCTTTTTAATTAGTGCTTTTCTCTTGCTCGTTTTACATGCAATAAAATTTGGATATTTTATTTCTTGTTGTGATGGTTTATTTCAAGCTTCTGTAGAATAACCCAAAAAGTTTTAACTTGTGTATTTGCTTTATCCTCTATAAACTGACTTAAGCACTGCCTGTGACAATGATTATAGGCTCTCAATTTGCTTCCTCTGACGGCCGCATGCCATTGCTGCAAAGATGTTCAATGCTGTTTGATATATCTTGTGGAAATGGAGCCAGGCATCCAATTGAAGGTCAGACTTCAAAGTCTATTCCGTTTGAAAGTGAAGCTTCAGAGGGAGAAACTAATAATAGCCCTGATGGTGTCCAATCTGATAATAAAACTAAAGGTAACATGGTTCCAGAAAGACTAGAGAAAACTGCAAAGGAAACAGAAACTACTTTCATGGCAGGAGATACTAGCACTGATGGGATGGTAGGTGAGCCTAATAGTTCGTCCATTGATAAAGGAGATGAAGGCGGCTTAAAGACTCCACCAATGAAGCCCAGTGATCGACATCAGTCTGGCAGGAGAGGTAGGTCTAAACCTATCAAAAGGACATATTCTGTCGAGGGAGGTGTTGAGGGTGCCCAATACACCATTGAGGCGATATCAGAATACGGGGAACAGGAAAATGAGGGAGCAGAACCTTTGGAACATTTGGTGGATATTGATGAGAAGAAACAAGGCAATTTGGTCCATGGTGATCAGATGACAACTGGTGCCAATCAGCAACAACAATTTGGGTTTGTGAGAGATGATGTGCTGGAACCTGAGAAATATAAGGTTCTCGGGAATGTATCAGTCAGAGGGCATCACAAGAAGCACCGAACTTCTCCTACAACTCCATCTACCGGAGAAAAGCGCTACAACTTCAGACCTTCCACAATGTAAGTTATGTATTGTTTGGCTATGCACACCTGCACAATGTTAACTACAGGAAAATAAGCTGCTAGATCAGGCCTTTCTTTCTCCACAAGGATTGGCTTAAGTTTAGGATGAATCTGACTTGTATGAGAAAGTATGGGCTGCTATCATACTACCTGACTTGAACTCTTTATGAGTGATGGTTGCTTGGCCCTACCTCCCCCAAAATTTGAGATAATGGCTTTGTTGTTATTGTTGTTGTTGCGTGGCACTACCTGCCATAATTTTCAATTTTTGTCCACTTATTCTTAGCTTGCAAAATTATTGAACTCCTTTATGTTAAACTGACCTGGTCAACCAGCTAACATGTCACGATTCTTGGAAGTTGCAGCGTCAAAATTCAAAACTAGTGAATAATCATGTATGAGACTAGTTGATTACTTACAGGATTCCTGAAAACAGGGTTGGAAAAGTTCAACATAGTTCTCATTTAGAAGTATACTCAGTTTGAAACGTGTTATGTGTAGTATAGGATAGGTCTCCCAACTACTTCTGTTTTTCAAGGTTCGATCCTTCATTCCTTCCTTTGGCTGCAGGGTTAGGAAATTGATAGGAATGCAAAGTCTTGATCTGTAAATTGGTTACATAAGTTTGGTCAGTATTTCCATTTTAAAGAGTATCCTCGACTTTCTTTTGTTTTCAATGGCTTATACCTTTATGATAGTGGAGTCTCGGTTGATGTCTTTTTATTTGGGTAAAAGTGACCTAATGCATGAAAATTTGTTTACCTGTTGCGAGCAACAACCCTTTTAATTCATGGGCCACTAAGGACTAGCATGTGATTCATATCTTACTCGAAGAAATCTACATACACTTTCCTGACACCACGAACATGCCAAATATATGGACATGCTGAAATCATTGTGTCAGTGTCACTGTTTTTTGTGTCTGTGTTGGTGCACTGTGGCTTACAGGTTCCAATTCCATTTTGATTTGGTTGAATTTACAAAGCTTTACTTGATTGTGTGGTTCGAGGTATTCTATTCACATCAGGAATAAATATGGTCGGCAGGTTGGGTTGAAGGGCAATCTACCTGTATAGAGCTAACTTAAAGTTGGCCCAACTTGAGCTAGAGCTAACATCACAGTTAGAGACAGCGAGACCACTAGGTGATTGGTGGCCAGGGTCCTAGGGGGTTAAGGCCAACCCTAAGCGTTTTGCAAAAACTTAAGAAAATTGAAGTATTGTCGAAAAAAAATACTAATATAAATTTAGGACAGACAGAAGATACAATATACTAACCATTTAAACACCAGTTTCATAAATCATGTTCAAAATTAAAACACCTAACTTAAAGGCCGATTGAAGTGATAAAATCAACTGTTAACAAACTAAAAAATAAAAAAGTTTATGCAGGGCCGTGGTATTTGTGGTGGTGACTGGGCATTTTTGCCATTTCGGTGTTGGCTGGATGACATTGGTAGTAATGGAGGACCGCCAACCACGCTGTTGGTTATGGGGGCTAGGTTTGGTGAAGACGTCTGTGGAGGGTCGGGTTAAGATGGCTGGACCTTCTCTCTTTTCTTATTTTGTTTTGGTAAAGAGTGAAGAAATAAGGTATCAGATTACCAAAAATAAGAAAAAGAAAAAAAATTTAGACAAGAAAAGAACATTTTTTTTAGACAAGAAAAGAACATTTTCAACTCAAATTAAACCAGGCATCATCTATGCACGTTGCACTTGGCTCCTATGCATGTTGGAGATGCACATGGGCATTCACCTCATACCTCTGCAAGCTGCACGGCTGCGCCGTACCTTGCCTTGCTCCTCATGTGTGCGCGTTAAATGAAATGCATATTGATCAATCATTTGCAGTTAAAAAGTAAAAACACACTCCAAGACACTTTATATGCAAATTGTATCCATCCATTTGGTCATGCAACAGATGCGTGACCATATTTATTGAAATGAGAAAGCTGTTAACATTGTGAATATGATCAAACACATTGCTTCCAGGATTACTTTGTCAGACCTGAGGGAAAGAGCCTGAACCACTTTGTAGTTTTGTTTCACAGAGCTGATTTCACTTTGTAAAACTGAGTATGTATCATAGAAGCACCTTTTAATCCTTTACACCAGCTGGATGTGTTGCATAATGATCTCTTTTGAATTTTGGTGTTGCTAAGTATAATGCTAGTGCATACTGTTCAGAGAACTTGTTTTTATTTTCCTTAAATTATAACAGCAAGCAAATGCTCCTTGGTTACATGATCCTTTGTTGTCTGTGTCATCTGGACTTCTAGGTTTATGGCAAGACCCTGTCCTGTCCATAGTTCCTTCACCAAGATTTTTGGACCAACTGAGTTTGTTGATAGCTGCTAGTTAAATTTGGTCAACGATTTTGTAGAGATTTATGAAGTTGGATTTCTGTTCCATAACCAACTCAATTTGCTGGAAAAGGCTTAGATGATGGTTTAGATGGAAATCTAATCGAAACACTCCTTACATGCAGTATAAAAATTCAATAATTTAGCATTTAAAATTCCTGTAGATATCCTTACTTTATTTCTGATTGTAGTTTTCCTTGCCTTTACCTTGATTCTCTCATCTCCCTGTTTTACTCATCATATTTATTTTTTCAGCCAAAAAAGTAAACCTCGGACTTGAAGACAATTCTCCACCCATGTTTCCGTTTGGTCAGAACTGCCTCCAAGAACAAGATATTAGTATAATACTGTTGAATGATCCACAGATACTGTCCTGGTAAGGGTGCTCATGAAGTCTAAACTGTATAGTTCTACTAAATGCTGTGCTCAAATCAATCCGCCGATGTCAGATTGCCAAGTTTATGACTTCTGGTATCTTGGGACCATCGATTCTTCTGTGTGGGTAGCAGAGGAAGCCTTCAAGCAATTGAAGTATCGTTGAGACATTAACAGTGGGATGTTAATGGAGTTTTATCCAGTAAATGAAGTTGTTTTGGGGGAGGGGGTGGGGGTGGGGGGGGGGAGGTAATTTCAGTCTCTCAAAGATAACCATCTTTAGTGGAGTGCAGAGTACTGCAGAAATTGTCAAAGGCAACATACCACTCTTTTGTACAAACGTTTTTTTGGGGTGCTTGTAAGTAATACGTTTTTGATGTCTTTATCGACTTACTACTTACTAGGTTCAAAATGTAAACATGTGTAAGCATATTCATCCAGTTGTCACTTGCAGGAGAACCTTAAAAGTATTACGTCCAGAATATGTTCTTCGATGATCATAATTATTTTCCTTGAAGAATGTATAAGTGTCCTTTCAATAATTTGAAGGTTGATAACAGCTTCCATGTACTGCGTGTACGCAGTGATGTAAGATTGTTTACTAGTGTAAATTTCAGCCTATGCAGTCATGTTGAAATAATATTCCATTCCCACGAAAACAGGCCGATTCTCTCTTATATATCTTCCATTGATCAAATTTATATTTGTTTTTTTTTCAGGTAGATCATTTGAAACTCGTTAAAAATTCAGATTCTATTGATACTATTGAATTTTGTTGGATTTAAGATTGACGAGTTTAGGCAACTTTTGAATCGGTGTGCACTTTGGTTAGTGTTGATGATTTCCTAAAACTAGAGCAAGGAAGAGAGAGCCACAGCTTCGTTGATGATGAAGTGAACAATGACAAGCCAATCATTTATTCTGCTCACTGATGACATATCAGAAGCCAGCTAGTTGTGTGTAGGGTTGAGCATTTGGTTTATTCAGTTACAACCGAATCGAAATACTCTAAACCGAAATTCTAAAAATTCAAATCGAAACCGAATACAAATTAACCAAAAACGAAACCAAACCAAACCATATAATTGATTCAAAAAATAATAATAATCAAATCGATTTATTCGGTTGAACTATTTTTGTTGTTTAATGGTCGGGCCCAAAGTTGGAATTGTAGTTGAATTATATTAAAAATTGTAATTTTTATATATACATTTGTTGTATTTCAAAGTTGCGTCCAAAGCTGAACTAGTTGTTAAATTACCACGTTGGACTTTAAAACACATACACAGGACTATTGTTTCCAAAATATATACATTTTGAATTACAAAATATTCATTGAATTGAGGATATTTATATAATTGTATATGTCTTATTCAGTTTTAGATTTTGGACTGGAACCGAATAAGTAATTTTAGTATTTTCAAAACTGAAACCGAAACCGAACCAAACATTTTCAAACCGAACCGAATCTCTTTTTCGGTTCAGTTGCATTCAGTTTTCGGTCCGAATAATACTCGCCCCCTAGTTGTGTGAACAAAGTTGGTAAGCCAAAAAAAAAAAAAAAACCCGAAAGAAGAACAATACTAGATCCTGTGCATTTATGTGGTGCTCAAAGATATACTATTATTTGCAGCCATAAAGTTCGTTTGAATATCTACAACATTAGGAGAAAAAAATTGTATCAGAATCAATAGAAAGAAAAATAAAGGACCACCTGTAGATAAAAGAACTTAAACAAAATACTTCATAACATAGCGATACATTTATACAAAACTTCTACCCCGAACACACGTAACGAGGCCGTAGACAGTCAAGCGAAATCCAATCCACCAAAAAAAAAAAAAATTAATCTATAGACAACATCGTTGTGGTAAACTTAAACTAAACAGGATGAATCAGAAGCTGAAGGAGCACAGAGCAACTGAAAGCGACCTAACAATATCCTGCTAACTCTATACTGATGCAATGGAGAATTCCTCTGAAGAAAACTAAGAAGAGAACCCTTGTAGCAGAACTCGGCTTCATGACATATAAGATAGTTATGATAAACATACGGAATCAAGAGCTGAAGAAATTTGAGAAGAAAATACAATCTTGGTTGAAAACGCATGTTTAACTGGAAAAGAAATAATTGCTTGATCAAATTGAAAATACTGTTACTTAATAACAATTGAAAAGGATGCAACAAATTATGGCACATACATCAACATAAACAAATCAAGAACAATTACAACACTCACTTCCCTATTAACTCTGAAAAGCCAAGACTTCACAGATGAAGAAGATCAGACACTCACCAGAAATCATAGCAGGAACAACGTCCCATTGAGAACCGATGATATCGATTCGGATCCTTCAAGATGATCTCTTTCTCAAAAGCTTTGGATACAAACTTGAAAGCTTCATGGCAGTCACTGCACACCCGGAGGTTCTTACCTATCCTTATCAGATTCTCACCTCCACCCCTCATTACTGCAAAGGCTAAAGCCACCTTCTCTGTGTGTCCGCATAAATCACTCACCTTCTCCTCCTCCTCGTCCAAATTATGACCTACAACTGATGTGTCCGACTTAAAACCAGCCTTCTTCAAGAAATCAAACATCTTTCTTGAGAACGCCTTCAACTGGTCACCGACACTGAATTGATACACCTTCCCCTTCATCTCCACCCAGCTATAAGCCGTATCTGCCTTTAGTCCCAACTCCTTCATGAGTAATCTCACCTTCGCTACACCCTCCCAGCATTGAGCATCAGCGTAGAGGCGAGACAACAAAACATAGTAACTCACATCATATGGATCTGATTCTAAGGCTCTTCTAGCTGCAAACTCCCCCAATTTGAGGTTCTTATGGTTTCTGCAGGAAGAAAGTAATGATCCCCAGACGTACTTGGATGGCTCTACCGGCATTGCTCTTATGAAATCAAACGCTTCTTTCAGAAGCCCAACCCTTCCGTATAGATCCACCATGCACACAAAGTGCCTCATTTCAGGAGCAATCTCGTAGTCTCGTTGCATGGAAAGGAAGAGTTCTCGGCCTTCATGAACAAGTCCCCCATGGCTGCAAGCTGAAAGAATAGATAGGAAAGTGACTCCATCTGGCCTAATTCCCGACACCTTCATCTCATCAAATGCATCCAGAGCTTTTCTACTCAGCCCGTGAGTACCGTAGCCCGAGATCATCACTGTCCAAGTGATCACATCCCTCTTGGACATGATCTTGAAGAGTAATATGGCAGAGTTGATGTCCCCAACCTTGACATACATATTGATAACAGCATTACACTCGACAAGTTCGTCAACCTCGTTACTGAACCTGCTGCATCTGAGAATGTAGCCATGTACTTCTTTGCCCTTCCGAAGATCGCTTGTCATTCCACACATACTCAGCACTAGCGCAAGCAGGGAAGATCTCGGCCTGCGCCGACCATCCATAACCGTTTCCCTGAACAGACCCAGAGCACTCTGGAACAGCCCATTCGCGTAATGAGCATCGATGATGCAATGCCACGAGACCGAGTTTCTTTCGCCAGCTCCCTCAAAAACCCTCTTCGAGTAGCACAAGTTGCCGCATTTGCCATACATGTCCAGCAATGAGGTTTGAAGTACTACATCTGCCATGACAAGAAGACCTCTTCTCAGAGACAGACAGTGCAGGACTTTGCCCAACGTAACGTCCTTCCGCTGCGAACAAACGGCAAAGACGGAGGCTAGCGTCCATCTATTGGGTCCAACTCCTTGCTTCAACATATCAAAGAAGAAACCCAGAGCATCGCCACTGAGACCATTCCGCGCGAAACCAGAGATCATCGCGGTGAACAGAGCCACATCTCTTATCGGGTTTTCGCCGAACAAGCGAGCGCACGAACCGACGCGACCGTTCTTGAAGTACATCTCCACTAGAGTGGTACAAATGAAGAGGTCCTGAACGTATCCGGACTTGACGACAAAGCAATGTATTTGCTCCCCATGGAGCGGAGGCTCGTCTAGAGCCATGGACAGCTTGAGCAGCGAAGGGACGGTGAATTTGTCGGGCTCGAGGCGCCGTTCTCGCCATTTCAAGAAATGGGCGAGGGCAGTTCCGGGCTGGCCTAGACAAAGGTGGTGCTTTATGGCACAACTTAGCGATAGAATTCCGCTCGTTCTCGATGTACTTTGTTGGAGCAAAGCTTTGGCTCTTTGCATCTATGAATCTATGTTGCACGGACACGGATACCATAAGACACAATACTGGCACGAGGACACGGATATGGCATCTGACTTTCGGAAGAGGAAATTCGTCGAACAGTCGCTAGGCGTGAACTAGAAGAGCGGGATAGTGAGAGACCTGAGGAAGCAGATCCAGGTTTTGGAAAACATTTTAATGTTTTAATATCTGCTCATGACCATTAAAAACTTATAGAAGTGAATGTGGGTTAATTCATGGTTCATCTATGGACGAATTAGTCTATGATGTTAATCAATGATGATCAAACTTAATTAATATTCGTTACACGGATGCCTTTCTTGTTTGGTAATATACTAAATAAAATAAAAGATTAATTAGAGTTTAGATATTGGATTTTGTACCTTCTTCGAATTTAAGTCATGATATATTCTATGGAATTTGAATTTTTTATTTTTTCAGTATTTTCCGAACATGAGTAGAAAAACTGCCAACATAATGAAAATAAAAAATAAAAAAATTTCAGGATTCAATTTTTTTATTTTGACATGACAAGACTTATACTTAAATTCTAAGTTGATATAAAATTCAGGATCTAATCGCTTATTAATCCTAAAATAAAATACAATACATTCGAAATACATGTGAGAGGGCTGAATGCATAGTTCCACCGACATATGAGCCAGGTACGATCCACACCATGGATTGGACCTAACCCAGCCATCTGCCATGGACCACGCACGTTCAAAAAAGCAAATATAAAAAGGTTGAGAGTTAATTGTCGAAACAGTGCACGAGGAATGTCATGGTCGTCATTTTGATAATCGAACTTTTTTTAGTTGCTAATTTTGTACATAAATTTTACATTTTGATTTAAAGAGTGTCTGAACTAGATTTTACTGATATTTTAGATAATTTTTTTTTAAAATGGACATGTGATGGTCACGTGTCTTATTTTTATCATGACCAACCGATACGTCGGTTACAATTGATTGTAGATCCGTCATTTTGTACTCGACAAAAACTATCTGTTTATGTAAAAAAAATTTGAACACCAATATTCTTAGTCGAAAAATAAAAACACATGACAAAATAATTATGAAAAGTAAGACACGTGATGTCCATTTTTATCAATTTTTATCCAAAAATACCAACGGAATATAGTTCAGACATTTTTTAAACAAAAATACAAAATTTAGGTACTAAATTAACCCAAAAAAAATTGATCACAAAAATAACAACCACTACATTCTTCGGACACCATTTGGATAATTAACTTAAAAAAAGATTAATAATGGCTGTGACTACAATTTTATTGAAGTTTCAAAATCAGCCGACCGTTACAATCAACGATGCATCACCTCCCCATAAATTCAAATTACTAGACATCCGAGCCGTCCATTTCCAGCTGCTACTTGTGTCTTTCTTCTCTACAGTAGCGATCCAGGAATCTCTCGACAAAACCATTTGTTCAGAAGTTTGAAGCATCTGTTCCGTGTCGGCGCCGCGTCGTGTCGTGTCGGACGCGTATCAGACACTCCAAAATCCAAGGTGCGTCTCCGATGAGTGAAACCGCCCTGAGGGTTGAGGTCTAAAGTTTCCACTCGGTGTGTCGCGGTCATTTGTATTGTTGTAGCGCATGCATAGCTCAATGGCAGTCTCTACTCGGTGGACGCAGATCACTTGCGTGTGGCGAGATGGCACCTCCTCCTGCCGGTGCCAAGAAGAAGAGCGGCTTTTAGCTAGTGATGAAGAGGGAACGTCAATGCCGACCCCGACCCGAGGGTGTTCACGAAGACACCGACGTCAGCATGACGCGAAGGAGAATCAAGAAGCCAACATCCCGGGCCCGATCGAGACCTACTCCTGACCTGCCCCCAATAAATTAAGCGTAATTTTTCTTCTCAAATTAGATTTTTTTTTTTTCTTTTTCATTTTATTTTATCGGAACTTTTCCTAAGCCGAGTGCTGGGTTTTGTTTTAGCACACGGTTTTTTCTTGTTTACAAGTTTAGGGACGATATAAAAAATGGAAGTTAGTAAGAGTTCAGATATAATTAGGCTAATTCTATATGCACTACAAAATTTACTTAGGACAGTTCAGATTTGTCTTCTGAAAAATTATAAGTTTGTCATCGAAATATTTGCTTCAGGCTAGTCCAAAGCCAATCCAGGCGGGGAGGAGGAGGGGTAGTTTGGAGGAGGAGGTTCGAGGAGGAGTCCGTCGGAGGAGGAGTATGGAGGAGGAGGACGACGAGGGTGGGGACGACGACGACGAGGGTGGAGGAGTCTGGAGGAGGATGACAACAATGAGGGTGCAACGGACGATCCGCGGCGGCGGCAGCACCAACGGCGACAGCAACAACAGCAGCGGGGGCCTCCGCCTCCCGCCGCCTCCTCCTCCTCCTCCGGCCGTCTCCTCCTCCTCCTCCTCCAGCCTTCGCCGCCTCCTCCTCCGTCTCCCACCGCCGCCACCGTCTCCTCCTCCTCCTTCCCCGACGGTTGGGGTTGGGATTAGGGTTAGAGTTTGGGCTATCCAGAGTAAATTTTGGACTGTCATAAGTAAAAGTTTCAAAAATATGGAATATCCTAAAGTAATGGGCTGTTCTAAGTAAATTTTGTAGTGTCTATATAATTAGCCTATAATTTGTACGGGACAGGACAGCGCAGAGCATATTGGTCGTAGGTCTAATACGGGGTTCCCTTGAAGTCAAAATCTTGAACCATCGTCCCAATTTGACATGTAGTAAATACCGGAATGATTAGCTTGGAGGAGTGGTTTTGTTTTAGGCCATTTCTAAAAGCACTACATATTTTACTGGGGCTAGGTCAAAATTTTAGGACTGTCAGAATTTTTTAACAGTACTAAAAATATGTAGGACTATCAAAAAATTTTGACAGTCCTCCTAATAGTTAGGACTGTCACAATTTTCTTCAGTCATAAAATTTTTAGTTCTGTCAAAAAAATTGACAGTCCTTCCAATAGGTAGGACTGTCAAATTTTTTAACAGTCCTACATTTGTTAGGGCCGTAGAAAATGTGAAGGACTATCGAAAATAGTTACAGTTCTAAAAAAAAAAAATTGGACTAGTCATAGTAAAATATGATGTGCCTTTAGAAATGACATTGTTTCCCCTCTTTACTCTTTGTGTAGATAACAATAGGAGAATGCAATGGGATAATATGGCCTCTTCTCTCAGAATGTAATCCATGCATTGCTTCGTGAAGGTATCTATCTAGTTTTAATATTATGTCGATCTTTTTACATCTTGTAAATTTTACTATCCTTTGGTGTGCATATGACATTGGCTTAGAGTTCTTCTTCTGCTACTTTGATGCATGTACTCATTTAAGATTTAATCAAAATGTGATATTATCTTGGGCTATTGTATATAAACTGATAATGCACACTAGAACATAATGGATTCCTCTATCTAATACATTAAACCAAGACAGAATGTTGTACATAACAATGTCGGCAGTGGCGGATCCATGATTACAGTCTACGGCAAAATTGAAAAGAAATTCAGAGGAAATGTTCCAATTTTTTTTTTTACAGGTATATTGATATAATATTATATTAAATAGTATTATTTTTATACAATAATATGAATTGTATAAAAATCTCTTATACTATATTGATTATATGGTTTGTGAAGTGAGCCTTGGATATGAAAATGTAGTACTAATTGTAGGCTTCATATCTAGCATGCTAATGAACCTCATACTACAGGCTCCTTTCATATATGAATTGTCTAAATTTCAGGTCTATCAAGGCTAACCGTTGGTTATCGGATGCATAGAAGTCCACAACATGATAAATTTAGCTTCAAAAAAAATCGATTCTTTTTTCTTCTTTTTTCACCGGGGACCTGGGCCCCCAGTGAACCTAACGTGCATTCGTCCCTGAATGTGGGCCGGGTTAGGGCTTTCCCAGCCCGGTTTGGCATACCAAGGAGGAAGAAAGCAAGTCCAGCATGTGCTGGTTACTGATTGAAAATCCAGCCCAAGCCATATATAAGAATAGGTCCAATCCATAAAACTGAGTCCATTCACCCACCCAAACTAGGATAAATTTTCATGCTTTCTTTCGAGAATTTGCCAAAATGGAAACCTAGCAAATTAAGTATCAAGTCATAAATAATTTAATTACACTGAATACAAAAATCTAAATTAAAAGTCTCGAGATTCTGCAGAGTATGACGATGGAGATCGAACCGACGCGTGGTTCCCTTAATCCGTTGACAATCCGTCGATGCACACAAATACTGGTGGGCAGAGGACACTAGCCAAAAGATGTTATGGAGGCTGATATTTTTGCTTTGTATGGTCTGTGTATATGTTGTGTGTGTTGGAAGCACAAAATTTGAGACTATTTACAGCCAAAAAGTCTCGAAAATGGTTATTATTAAAGTTTTACGGGAATTAAGCACTGTCCCTTGGAAAAAGACTGCTCATAGAAAGCACTGTCTTACGAGCAAGGACTTTGTATAGAGTTTGTTAACCCACGTTTGTACATGATTAAAAGAGATACTGCCATGTGTCTACACATTCATGCAGCATGCAAGGAAATGTTGCCAAGTGGTAGCAATTATGCGAGAATTGAGGCACGTTCCTACGGAGTCGAAGTCACGTTCGGCCACGTGACCCTTGTTAGCAATTCGGCAAACGGAAAACAATCGGGACGACAAAAATACGAATATAAATCGACACAGTACAAGTAAAATATATTTAAAAATTCGTCAAATATTCGTCAAACGAGAAATATTCGGATTAGATTTAATTTTTTTTTAGTACGTTTCATATGAATAAATTCGGCACTAAAAATTCGACATATATTTTTTATATCCCTAATAAATTAACAAGCAAACAACTCATTAAACACAAATTCATAAGTTTGTATTTCCATCCCATCTCACAAAATGATCATTGATGCAAACAACAAAACTGTTGAATTTTTTTTTTGTTAATTAAATAGGTTGTACGTGAGAATTTTTTCTTTAAAAAGTACGTAAGTATTATACGTATTTGTAAGGTACGTGTTTAAAACGTCATAGTCTTAAATTTTCAAAAGTATAAGTATTATATATTTATGGAAGATACGAAATTTTTTGCGTATTACACGCGTTTTATTCGGATGATTGCTAACATAACACGTGACTTTATACTACTGTGACTGCACACACCAAGAACACATGCACGATCTCTAATAGATGTCGAAGAGTGCATGAAGTATATGTTGCAAAAAGTAAGTTTCACATTAGAACAAGCTTTGCAGAAAGCATAATTTGCAAGAAAGAAAGTCTGTAGGAAACTAAGATTGTAGGAAGCACGGGCCGGGCCTTGATTTGACAAATGCTTCGGATTCTACATAATCCTCTGTTTGTCAACTGTCACATCAAATTCTGTACGATTTTTTGTTGGCTGTCACATCGAATTCTATCCATACGGCAGGGAAATATGCGGATAGAAGCTAATATGCGGACATGCAATGCGTTGGGAACACTTCTGCCAGAGAGATACTAGATGTACTTAAAAAAAAACAATATGTATAATTATAATTTGAAAATTTTTGAGTTACCTTTCACTTATTTTATCAAAAATTTACTCTCTCATCTTTATCTTTCTTTTGCTTTTTGTTTTTTTGTTTTTTTTTATCTAGTAATTTGATGAGGTGCATTTTGAATTAGGAGAGGGATGTAACTCAAAAATTTACTCTCTCATCTTTATCTTTCTTTTTTTATTTTTCTTACCTACCCTCTCCGGTTCACTCACCCCCACTCCCCCACCACGGGTCCGAGCTGGGTCGGATGATCCGACCCGCAAGTCCAGCCCGGACCGGCACGTTGTCTGCTTCGTTCGGACGGAACCGAATTCGGACGGCCCGGTTGGATCGATCTGATTCGACTGAATTTTATTTATTTTATTTTTTTTAAGTTATTCAAGTTAAAAATTTATATCTATATAAATAACTTCTTTAAATTTTAAGTTATAAATTTATATTTAAATTAAAAACAATAGATATATACATTTTTTTTATAAGTTATTGAAAAAAATTAAAAATAAATAAATTTATTTTATAAATATTTAGATTTTAATTTATACTTAAAGTTATATAAATATTGATATAAAGAAATTAAATAAATTTTCTAACAAATAAATTTATGAATTTCAAATTAATTTATACTTAAAGTTATATAAAAAAAATCTAACAAATAACTTTTAAATTTCAAATTATACAAAAATAACTTAGTAACAAAAAATCTATAAATTTTAACTTGAATTTATTAACATATAAGTTATATCATATAGATTATATATAAATAAATATATAAATAAATGAAAAAAATAATTAGGCTAGTCTGGTCCGACCGTAAACCGGTTCGGCCCGGTCCTTCTCTGACCTGGTCATGGATCCGGACTGGATCGAGATTATTTCTGACCGGACCGGATCAGCCCGCCTCTAATCTCGGGTTGAGTCCGTCCAGGACCCATGGGTGCTGACCACCCCCCCCCCCCCCCGGAAGGGAATGATGATCTCGGGGATGAGATGATGATGTACATGAGGGTCGTCGGCTACTCGAGAGGCGTGCTACATGGAGGCACATGACACTCTTCAACAGAGTTCACATTGCCAACATATGAAGTTACAAAATATTCAGACCATTAGCACCCAGATGTTAACATTGATAATGAACACATTATGCACCTTTTAATAATGAAAAACAATTGTAAATGTTTAATTCACCTTACATCTCAGTACACATTTCTAAGTTTAACAATCAAACAACAATAACATCAATATCAGAGAGCCTAGTTCCATGAAAGAAAGAAAAAAAAAGAGAAATGCAAATGTTCTCAAATCCAAATTAACTGAAAGCGCTAATACCATGTAGTTGATAAATAAAAGGCATAATTACTATGAATTCAATCTTTCAAAGTGTTCTTTCCAACCATTCCTATTTATGTGCTAGCTGACATAGCAAATTTTAAAAATTAAAATTAACATTAAAAAATTTTGGATGGTTAACTTTTTAGGGTTAAAATTTGTCATATCACCTGTTATATCATATAATAATATTTAACATATCACGTCAGCAGTCACATAAGGAGAGGTGAATAGCATTACTCAATTACTATATATAATCATAATTTCTATTGTAACATATATGATACTACATCTTTTACGGGGTTCACATCGAGATAATAGAGTTAATCCTGTAGCTATAAGCAAGCCTGTTCGAACTAGTATTCGACGACTATGAACACTTTACTATTGTATACAAGGAAAACATTTGATAATTCGTTCTCTCTCTACCATCCTCTAGTATGCAAATACAATGTCAAACAACACTTGGAGACACCTTTCCTCTCCCGTCTGCAACTGGGTTGATATCCCAAACCAAGGTATCGGATTAATCTCCTTATGAGTATTGGTATCGACAGTTTCAGACCATTTTAGAACAAAGTATCTTCTTCTTCTTTTTATCAGAAAACACATATTTATTAATAAACGTAAATGATATTTAGTCCGCGGGCAGACGTAACCGTGGAGACGTGGCAGAATCCCATTCGTCACCCCCTCCCCTCCCATTTGCGTGGGGCCGGCTGCCACCGGTCAGCCAATGGCACGGCAACACATGGCTTGCGGGCCACGATCGCGCGTGGTCACAAACTGCGGTCTGTGTAACAACGTCCATTTAATAATTGTTAGAATTTTAGATTTTTTTAGACATTTAGACATAATTTTAAGTATTTTTTAATTATTTTTTAGTAGTTTTGAAGTTTAATGAAATAATAATTACCTTTGTTTTTTGTTTAACTGTGATAGATAAATTTTCTTTATTTACATGTTCTTACAGATTTATTATACTTTTACAGTCCTTACTGATAGATCTTTTCGTTCAATTTTTTTGTTTGTCAAAATGATTGGCAAAAGACCATCAACTTCGGTATTGATTAGTATCAATAGTTGTCGCTATCAAATTGAACATGATAAACTGTATTGATATCATGACAATACTGTAAACTATGATCCAAACTGCATAAGTAGTTGAGAGGAATAATTCATTCGATAGAAGCATTGCTTTCAGATAGAAGAGGCCCTTCAGCTGAAAAGAATGACACCATAGGCACTCATAATGTGCTGATGGAAATTTAGAGTAAATTATTCAAAAAATATAACATGAAAGGACACATTTCTACTGATAAATGCCAAACACATGCTTAAACTAATTAATCGGTGCAAGTACTTACAATGCTGTCCTCAAATGGTACGGAAACTTAATAATAATTGTTATGGCCATATAGTTCAAGGTATTAAATGGGCCGGGCCGCCCAAAATTTGGCCCGAATATGGTCAACGGGCCTATCCAGTCCGGCCCGTTGTATATCCAGATTCCAGCTGATTTTGGATTTGAGGGCCAATAGTCCGGTCCAGTTCGATCCGATCAAAGACGCAGGTCGAACTGGATTTGTCACATACGATCCAATCAATCCGGTCCAGACTGGCCAGGTCGGTGACCTGTCAATTTTTTTTTTCCCTCAAAATTTTGGTACATAAATTTAAAAAAAAATAACCTTTCAATTTTTTTCAAAGTTTACCATAACCAAAATTTTCATAAAAAATAATAATAATGATGAATGATGATAATAGAAAGAAGCATTTTCAGCCATGCTATCAAAATGACATGAGATGAATTCAAACTAAGTTGTAATTTATCAAGGAAGCATATAAAGTTCACAGCTCTTTCAAACTCTTTATGTTGTACATTTTCGGCACAGAGAAAAAGTCACCATTTGAGCATTGAACGTTTCGCAAGGGACCTATCCACGAGGGACTCATTTCTGGAGCGTTCTGTTCTCCCATCATCAGGGTATTTAGCCTTACAAAAAACTCATAATTGGGTTCTTTGCTAGATGGATGACATCCTGATATTTCATTCTTCTTCTTTTTAATTGTAATATTTATCAAAGAATTTCCTCTTCCCCTAATCTTTTGTATTCTTCAACTCTCATAGTGAGACTTGGGCTAGTTTTAACCTTGTCTGCACTATTTGACCATTCCTCTCTTCATCCATCCACCAATCTGTCGTTGATCCTCTATATAGTATCAAATTCTTCACCAAGATAGCTATGAGCATGAAATGATAATTTAAACTCATGCAACCGATGAACATCCTTCAAGTTCCTAGATTTTGAATGTAAGCCTAGACAATGTGATAAGATAATACAATTTTCTGTAAGAAATTGCATCCTATCTCCGTAACACGTTAAGCAAAAGAGTTAAAAGGAACAACATATATAAGCAGAGAGAATATACTAGTGAAACCCTTTCTCAATCTAACCATTGAAGGCTCACAATGTGATTGAGCTAAGTCCTTAAATTCCAGAATTTAAAAACGTGTCATACGAATACAGTTGCAGTAATTGGGAGGTCACAGAGGCCAGTGTCATCAGAGGAAGCAGGAGACACTGAACCTACATTTTTTTTTCCCTTTCTGAAGAGACCAAAAGTGAAAATAGTACAGGCATTGGCAAAGAGAAAAGGAAACACAGTAGTTACGTAACTGCTTGGAGAGTCGGTTTAAAAGCGTCTGCAGTTGTGTTACCAACATGAAACATGAGTTTCCCCGAAGGAATGGAGTAAATATTCCAACCAACCAGTGACCTACAAGGTCAATATGTTAGAATTAACAAACATACCAAGAGACTGAAAGCAAAACAAGATTAAGAGTACAGAACACTACACAGATCAAGAACAACTTCAGAGACATGCCAAGTTAATAAGCCATGGATCCTCAGTTTGGCTTGCAGCACCTTTCAACTTGATCACACTAATAATCTCTAATGAAACAGAAGAAAAATAACTGCATCCTGTTGTGTTTCTTTATACATGCATCAAAATAACTGACTCGAGAAACTATGTCCTGATTCTTGGAGAAAAGATGAACTTCCATCACGGTGTTTGATTCATGATTTCTGCAGTTTTCCCACTATTTGCTTCCTCATGAGAGAAAATCGTGATCTCCGGGGGGCCTCATCTTCATCGCTTTCTTCACTATCTGAGATAATTATGGACTCTATGTTTTTCGGACTCCCTTCCTCCACCTGCTTGACATCCGAAACCACATCTTGTTTGTTTCCACAAAGGGAACTTTGTTCACCTGAGTTCAGGACATTCTCTCCGATATGGGAAGTAGATGAAGCAATCACAAGCGTCTTATGGGTGCGTGATAGGGATAGCTTTCGAATAGGTGCCACATTCTCCTCGTCTTCCCTAATCTGGGAAATAGATGAAGCAACCACAAATGGCTTCTGGAAGTAAGAAATGGAAAGCTTTTGCGTAGGTGCCTGATTCTCATCGTCATCCCTATTCATTTCGACTGTCGTCTTTGATTTTAAGGACAGCTTATCACCATTCAAGCGCAGCTTCTTATGGCTCCCCTCTGCCTCAATAATAGCATCTCTATACAAGGCCTCTTCTTTAATAATTTCTGTCTCTGGCTGCTGAAATGATAACAAGGAACATAAATAGCTAACATCAAATGGTTTTTTGGGAAGCCTGGATTTCATGCTTTATATACCATATGACAACAGACCAACAATTGTCTTAATGCAGCCTAGAGATAATCTGGAATAATTTCCAATTTGACCCTGCAATCTGGAGTTGGGTAGCACCAACTTCAACAGAAGCCGATTTTCAGATCCATATAAAACAAAAGTCTGACAACTTGAAAACCAGACCTCCTATTCGTCATAACTGGCAGATCAGCCTGAGGCCTGACCTATTATGTGTATTTGAGTGTCTATGTCAAGAAGAACCCTATTTTTTTTTCCTCTCCACTTGCACCTTATCTGCGATTAAGTTCTCACCCAGGTTGTTGCCCCATGCTGCCATAAGTGCCTTGGATTGATGTTGCTATATTATACCAAGAAACTTTATTTTTTCTAGATCCAAGTAACAAATTTCATCCTGGTTTCATGATTTGACTCAACTGGTTCAAATTTTGGCTTGACCGTGGAACCACAAGCTGAATCCAAAGCTGTATTCTAGGGCAATAAATACTATAATGATTGCTTAGATAGAACATTTTAGTGTTTAAGATCGTTAACCAAATCATTATACCTATTTGTCAGTGTACTCAAAGGTGCACCTTGCTCCTAGGCGCAGGAGTAGAGCGCCTCAAGGCAGTCCAAGCGGGATGCAATTCTTAAAGTGGACCTTTTTCCGGGGGCGTCTTGGAATAGCCAAGGCGCGCCTTGAAAATTATGTAAAAAAAACAAACACAAGGGCCAATTTATACAGACTCAAGAAGTAGCAAAAAAAGAAAAAGAAAAAAAGAACAGTCCAACAATTGGCTAGGTTAGAGAAAAGAAAAGAGCAAGAAAAAAAGAGAAAAGAAACACAACAGTCAGGGAAAGAAAAAAAGAGAGCAGAAGAACTGAGAAGCAACATAAAAAAAGGACTACTTACCAAGGTTCAAAAACTCGGTATCGGTATCGGTATCGGACAGTTTGTATGAGTAGCCGTATCGGCAATATCGACGGTATCGGATCGGAGTATCGGATTTGTTGGTATCGGATGTATCGGCAATTTAAATAATTATTAATAAATTAGTAAAAAAAATAGAAAAAATAATTTACATATTTATGCATTATTTAAATGTTTTTTATGTTTGTTTTTTTAATTATAATTGAATAAAACAATAGTCATCCTTGCTGAATGGTTTACCTGCGATATATAAGTTTTCTTCCTTTACAAATTTTTAGTTACAATCTTACTATGTCATTATATTCGTACTAATTGAATCTTATTTTGTTCTGTAGGTTTCAATTTTGACGAATTAAGACGCATAGAGGGAGGCACAAGAGATTGCAAATGGCAGGATGAGATCATGAGACAAGTCACAAGACCCATAATTATATTTGTCGAGGACTCGAGATGTTTTTTTAAATTTTTGTAAAAAAATAAAGATTTAATTGTATTCAAAAATTTAGTATAAGTGAATAGTTATAAATTGTTACAATGTGATCCATGACACCAATTATTTTATTTCATAATATATCGAAATAAAATTAGCAACAAGATTTACATGTTTAAATTGAAAAGTAAGACAAAAAATTACTTGGCCAAAAAAATTCATTGGGACTCTGGCCTATCCCTTCATTTAAATTTCATGAATAAGTCTTTTTACAATAAGTACGAACTACATAAAGCATACAAATACGAAAATGAATACAAATACAAAAAAATACAAATATATCACTAAAATTGTTCATAATTATCATAATCGTCCCGTTATGGTTCTTGGTTATGAGGGTAGTAGCGACTGATATCTGTATTATGAAAAAAAATTGTCATGAGGCCATCAAATGTTGAATGTTGTTCCGCCTCTGGAGTGTTGTATGGATAATAACTTGTGCATGAACTATCATATGTATTGTTGTGATTGTCTGAAGGAGTAGGTACATCATGATGGCTAGATCCTCCAGCATATGTATCATCCATGCGGTGCTCTCTAGGTTGATAATCACTTGGTCAGTCTTCAGAGTATTCATGAGACTGATATCCAGGACTTTCATATTCATTAGTATTGTCAGCACCAACAACGAGTGTAGCTCCATTGCCTCCACTATCAGTAGTGTCGTCTTTATCGCTGTCGACCTGTCGAGATTGTACATCTGGTATTTTTTTTCTTTTTCCAGGCCTTCGAGCATTTTCGGCAATATCTTGTGGATCGACATCCAAGTTATCATCTAACCACTCATTTTCTCTACCATCTAAGAGTGGTGTTTCCCTTTCTCTAGTCCAAGCTATGAGTGGATCTTCTTCATGAAATATCTCATCCAAATCTATAATATTTTGTTCATCTCGTGATCTTTGCATATTTCGAACCCTCAATCTCATATTATAATGGACAAAAACTAATTTTTCTAGTCTTGTCATTAAAAGTCTATTGCGGGGACGAGTATGGATGAGAGAAAATGTTGTCCAATTCCTTTCACAGTTGGAAGAAGACACTGTTTGACTTAGGATGCGCACAGCTAATCAAATCAAATTTGGGGCTTCCTCCCTAGCATGTATGGACCACCACTCAGCTACAAAATAATAAAATATATTAACTTTGTAACTATATAATTTTAATTAATAAATATTTTAAAGTATTAACTATTACTACCAGGAAGACATCTATTTACAGCACTTTGGATTTGATCTGAACTAAATACACCATTTCTCAATCTGAACTTTTCAGCCTACAAAGTGATATTACACAAGTTATGGGTCTATTAAAAAATTAAATATTGTAAAGTTATAAAAAAATCCAATATCAAATAATAATTACCTCTTTGTTTATATTAAAGCGTGTTGTATTGTCATTCATCATTCTATTAACGACGCGGTAGAAACCATTCAGTACCTCGTCATCATTTATAACATCATTAGAATATTGGTATTTGGGATTTAAGAAATAACCTGCAATATTGAATAAATAACTTGTCACGCCCCAGTCCCAAAATGCCGAGGGACTGAGCACGTGAGCAATGGCCAGCAGCACGCACCGATGGACAACCCAATTTAATGGATCCATCAAAGCATGCTTAAGCTGTAGTCTAGCAGTAAAATGTTATAAGTCTCAGGTATTTCTAATCATCTCCATCAAATAACACAAATTAATTGCCAGAAATAATGCAATGGAAATAAAATAAGCAATAGCAAATAAGGTTATCTCGGGAAACAATTCGAGAATTAGTCTGTTACATTCAGAGGAAAATAGACAGGAAATAAATGCTGAAAATGGAAATACTGTGTAGATGAAGCCGGTGCTTAGGAGAAATCTTCGGCCAATATCTCGTTCTCTGTTCCGGGTTCTGCTCCAAGGAGGGCTCCTGTACCGTACACCTCGGGGTAGTTCTCCTCGGCTATACCTGGAGACATAGTCCATTCCAGGTCCTCAGGGGACATAACAAGGTACAGAAAATACAAGCCAAAATATATGCAGTGCAGCAGTAATGAAACAGCAGGGTAAATATGTAAACCAGCTAAGTGATATGCAAGTGAGAGTTTTAGTCATATTCGTGCTGAGACTACTACAGGATCAGTGTCGAAGAAACCATAGCAGTATTTTCTCGAAGGGCCAGAACTGGTGCCATAGCTCTGTGTCAGAGACTAAGACACATCCAGATAACATTATTTACATTATATTCAGCCTTGATATGATAATACTCTCCCCACCCCATGTAATCTCACGTCACAGTTCCAGAATATCACAGGTACAAGTCACGCAAGATTGAACTAATGCAATGAGTCAGGATAGAATCTAAGCATTTAAACTGTAAATGACATGAAAATGTATCTAGAATCACCAGGTATATCTCAGGCAATTCTGTCACATGAATAGTGTCAGGTGTCCTGGGTTGAGCAGTTAAATAAATTTACATATGTATCTACAGAAATCAAGTAAAATACCATAACCAGAAATATCTGAGAATTGGCAAGCTTTACTTGCCCACTGATGCTAGATTAAACCAAGAAAATATATAGCAAGCTGCAGGATTTGGCAAGTTTTACTTGCCCACTGATGTATAACTAAGTCCAGGAAATAGGTAGCAAAGCTGCAAGTTTCGGCAAGGTACACTTGCCTGTGGTTCCGGCTATGTTTGCAGTTCTGATTTCGGCGGGAATTGCAGGCGGTACTCCGGTTGCTGAAACAAACATCACCATCAGATCCAGAAATTATCAATCAGCTAGAAACGCCTGTCCTTGGGTCCAATTTGGAGACAAGGACAAAACGGCAGTTTCGGACCAAAACGGGGTCCACCGGTGGGCCCGCTTTGCACTGAAAAACGTGTCCGGGTCAAAGGTCTCCAAATTCACCAAACTCAGTGTCAACAGGTCAGAAACGCTGATACGAACCCAACGGAACTTTCAGAATTGAATTCCGGTGAGCCGATCTCAAAATCGCCCGTCGAGTGGGGCCTGTGGGGCCCACGACATGCGATTTCGTCAACGTTCTCAGAATCGAACCAAACTTGACCCACAGGACCAGCGTATTGCTACGAGTCCGATGGCGCAAGTTTCGTCTCGATCCGACGTGTGTACACAAAGTTAGGGCGCGTTCCAGAAAGTACGGATACGGGACGGTGTCCGCGGATACGCGTTGATTCCGGTGTGCACGTACACCCGAATCAGCTTCCGCGAAATCCCACACGTCCGTATCGACGACGCGCACGAATCTGTGAAGACCGCACGCGACCAAGTCGTCCCGTTTGCCGGGGCGTACTCGGTTCCGGGGTGAAACAGGGTCTGGTTTTTCCTGTTTTTGGATCGCGGGGTGCGATCACCACAGGACGCGATGCCCCGAGCGGTTTGTCCGGGCATCGAGAGGGTCATACAGGCTTCGCAAAGAAATTCACAGAATCGGAAACGGTGATACAGGGTGCAAGATACGGGTACCTGAACGAGGCCTGAAAAACTGGGGTTTAATTCGTATCCGACTCGTGTCCGACACGAGTCCTGTGTCCAACTGTCTAGGGTTTCGGGGTCTGCCACCGGAGCTGAGGCCGGCCGGAGGCGGGCTAAGCGGCGCTGGCTGCAGAGGGGGTCGGGGACAGCGTCGTCGGGGGCTCGGGAAGCGGGCGGCGCCGGTAGCGGGTCGTCGGAGGCTCGGGACGCTCGGGCTCGACTGGAGAAGGAAGAGGAAGGAGGAGGGGAGGTGGCGCTGGCGGCTGAGGGAGGAGGTCGGCGGGGCTAGGTGCTGGCCGGCGAGGGGAATCCGACTGCCGGAGCTAGGGTCGCCGGAAATGGGAGCTCAGGGGCTAGGGTTCAGGCGTAGGGTTAGGGGAAGTGAGGCGGAGGAGAATAGAGAGGGGGGAATTTATAGGGGGTTGCCGGGCGGAGGTGGACGGGTTAGGCGGGCGGTCGAGGGGCGTGGTCTTCCCGGCGGAGGCGGCGCGGAATCCGGGGCGGTGGCCGAGGGAATCGGTCACCGGACGACGTGGGGAAGGGGATGGGGGTTTGCGGGTTGGGTTGGGCGGCGGGTTCCGGTTGGGCGGACCCGCCCGACCTGCTAGGGTGGCCGGGCTCGGCTAATGGGCTCGGCCCACTGGGCCGGGCCGGGCCCAAACAAAAATAAAATAATAATAATAATAATAATAAAAATAATTAATTAATTACTTAATTACCTTAAATAGTTTTTAGGCATTTAAAAATAGGTCTGAGGCCCAATAAAATTCAGAAAAATTATCCTAAGTCCGGTTTTCTATTTTACACCATAAAATCATATTTTCATTACATTTTAATATTAGTTATTAGCAATTAAAAATCGTACAATCACCACAGCACCTATGTAAATTCCTGAAAATTGCAGAAAAATCTCCAAAAATTCCAGAAAATTGTGAAAAATCCAGTTTTGAAAATTTTGAAAAATCAGGGGGTTTACAATCTACCCCCCTTAAGAGGATTGCGTCCTCGCAATCAAAGAGTAACCGGTCAACAGAGATGACGCGGTCGCAAGCATCGTTTGAAAATCATCACAAGATACTTAGGGAAGTACCGTTTCCCTAAAATTGAAAGTTATACACTTTCCAGGAAAATCTAGTTAAAGCAAAAGCACTACAACTTTTATGAAAATCAGGTTGTTATTAACAAGTTACATTTTACTAGGTTGGGGCTGAGGTCACGAACCAAGAGGCACGAGCTATAACAAGACTAAAAACGGATAACTACGAATCACTTACTCGCATCAGCGTCCTGCATAGTCAGCGCATAAGCTTGTCCTCGTCCTTGAGGTAGATTCCTCTCCTGCTGCTGAGCTTGCTGGTAGGGTGCTGCTCGAGGCGCTGGTGGAGTTTGCTGGTTTGCCCTTGGTGTTCCTTCTCTACGCTCAGGGCAGTCTCTCACTGCATGCTGTCTGGATCCGCAACCTAAGCATAGTCCTAACCTGCGTCGGCATTCCCTGGCGATATGGCCTGCTTTGCCATAGTAGTGACAAGTAAGGAGGACTACCGTTTGTGGTGTAGATGCTTTCTGCTGCTGGTGTGGTCTCTTTGCAGATTCTTCTTGTGGTGTTCTGGATGTTGCTGATGGGGAAGACCTCTTCAGACTGGTCTTTCTTGGTGACGCGCTCTATGCGTCGAGCCGCAGCAAGAACGTCCGAGTATGATGTTGGTGCGACGGACCCAATTAGTTTCTGCAGCTCAATGTTCAGTCCGTCGAAGAATTTCTCGGCCTTCTCTTCCTCTGTCGGGATCAGGGTGGGGGCGAAGCGGCTCAGACGAATAAATTCTGCGTTGTACTCTTCCACCGTCATAGAGTCCTGAGTGAGGCGATTAAACTTGTCCCGCAGTTCTGATCGAGCGACGGCTGGAATGTACATCTCCTGGAAGAGTCTGGAGAACTCCTCCCAAGTGACTCGGTCTGGTCCGAGCCGTGTCTCTTCGGATAGCCACCAGTGATGGGCATTGTCCGTCAATTGCATTCTGACGGCAGTCATCCAGCGTTCCCGTGGAAGCTCAGCTGCTTCGAGTTGATGCCGTATGTTGGTGAGCCACTCATGAACTTCTGTGGGCTCCTCTTTTCCAGAAAAAGTGCGGGGCTTCAGTTGGCGGAAGTCAGTGATTGAGCCTGTCGATGGCCGTCGAGCTGGTAGGTTGGCCTGCTCCAGTGCAGTTACGATGCTGTCCCTTAAGAAATTAGCTTCGCGACGCTGAGCCTCGTGTTGGACTTGTTGCTGAGCTTGCATCATCGCGTAGATCATTTGGAATATCTGCTGCCCGTCAATCGGCTGTCCTGGTGGGAACACGGGCATTGGTGGGACGAACTGCGGCGGAGGTGGGATGTCGTTGCGCCGGAATCTGGAGGTAGGTTGACCTGCCTGCTGGCTCTGTTGAGTTGATGGAACTCCTCCGTCTGGTGTCACTTCGTCGTCGTAGATGACACCTGTAGCTTGTGGTGTTCCGGCGGGAGTCTCGTTGCATTCTTGTGGGTCCATTTTCCTGTATCCAAAATAACCAATAAGAGGCGCACAGGAATCAAGGCAAGATGCAAGTTCAAATTAGTTCGAATACGATACAGATATCAAAAACGATTCAAGCAAGTGGATGAGATCCTAAAAACTTATCCTATCTTATTGCAGGCCTGTTCGGTCCCTAAGTTGAAACCGAACAATTTAGTCGTAGACCTGCATGGGCCACCAGAAAAACCATGTCACGCCCCAGTCCCAAAATGCCGATGGACTAAGCACGTGAGCAATGGCCAGCAGCACGCACCGATGGACAACCCAATTTAATGGATCCATCAGGGCATGCTTAAGCTGTAGTCTAGCAGTAAAATGTTACAAGTCTCAGGTATTTCTAATCATCTCCATCAAATAACGCAGATTAATTGTCAGAAATAATGCAATGGAAATAAAATAAGCAATAGCAAATAAGGTTAACTCGGGAAACAATCCGAGAATTAGTCTGTTACATTCAGAGGAAAATAGACAGAAAATAAATGCTGAAAATGGAAATACTGTGTAGATGAAGCCGGTGCTCAGGAGAAATCTTCGGCCAATATCTCGTTCTCTGTTCCGGGTTCTGCTCCAAGGAGGGCTCCTGTACCGTACACCTCGGGGTAGTTCTCCTCGGCTATACCTGGGGACATAGTCCATTCCAGGTCCTCAGGGGACATAACAAGGTACAGAAAATACAAGCCAAAATATATGCAGTGCAGCAGTAATGAAACAACAGGGTAAATATGTAAACCAGCTAAGTGATATGCAAGTGAGAATTTTAGTCATACTCGGGCTGAGACTACTACAGGATCAGTGTCGAAGAAACCATAGCAGTATTTTCTCGAAGGGCCAGAACTGGTGCCATAGCTCTGTGTCAGAGACTAAGACACATCCAGATAACATTATTTACATTATATTAAGCCTTGATATGATAATACTCTCTCCACCCCATGTAATCTCACGTCACAGTTCCAGAATATCACAGGTACAAGTCACGCAAGATTGAACTAATGCAATGAGTCATGATAGAATCTAAGCATGTAAACTGTAAATGACATGAAAATGTATCCTATACGGAATCACCAGGTATATCTCAGGCAATTCTGTCACATGAATAGTGTCAGGTGTCCTGGGTTGAGCAGTTAAACAAGTTTACATATGTATCTACAAAAATCAAGTAAAATACCATAACTAGAAATATCTGAGAATTTGCAAGCTTTACTTGCCCACTGATGCTAGATTAAACCAAGAAAATATATAGCAAGCTGCAGGATTTGGCAAGCTTTACTTGTCCACTGATGTATAACTAAGTCCAGGAAATAGGTAGCAAAGCTGCAAGTTTTGGCAAGGTACACTTGCCTGTGGTTCCGGCTATGTTTGCAGTTCTGACTTCGGCGGGAATTGCAGGCGGTACTCCGGTTGCTGAAACAAACATCACCATCAGATCCAGAAATTATCAATCAGCTAGAAACGCCTGTCCTTGGGTCCAATTTGGAGACAAGGGCAAAACGGCAGTTTCGGGCCAAAACGGGGTCCACTGGTAGGCCCGCTTTGCACCGAAAAACGCGTCTGGGTCAAAGGTCTCCAAATTCACCAAACTCAGTGTCAACAGGTCAGAAACGCTGATACGAACCCAACGGAACTTCCAGAATTGAATTCCGGTGAGCCGATCTCAAAATCGCCCGTCGAGTGGGGCCAGTGGGGCCCACGACACGCGATTTCATCAACGTTCTCAGAATCGAACCAAACTTGACCCACAGGACCAGCGTATTGCTACGAGTCCGATGGCGCAAGTTTCGTCTCGATCCGACGTGTATACACAAAGTTAGGGCGCGTTCCAGAAAGTACGGATACGGGATGGTGTCCGCGGATACGCGTTGATTCCGGTGTGCACGCACACCCGAATCAGCTTCCGCGAAATCCCACACGTCCGTATCAACGACGCGCACGAATCTGTGAAGACCGCACGCGACCAAGTCGTCCCGTTTGGCGGGGCGTACTCGGTTCCGGGGTGAAACAGGGTCTGGTTTTTCCTGTTTTTGGATCGCGGGGTGCGATCACCACAGGACGCGATGCCCCGAGCGGTTTGTCCGGGCACCGAGAGGGTCATACAGGCTTCGCAAAGAAATTCACAGAATCGGAAACGGAGATACAGGGTGCAAGATACGGGTACCTGAACGAGGCTTGAAAAACTGGGGTTTAATTCGTGTCCGAATCGTGTCCGACACGAGTCCTGTGTCCAACTGTCTAGGGTTTCGGGGTCTGCCACCGGAGCTGAGGCCGGCCGGAGGCGGGCTAGGTGGCGCTGGCTGCAGAGGGGGCCGGGGACAGCGTCGCCGGGGGCTCGGGAAGCGGGCGGCGCCGGTAGCGGGTCGTCGGAGGCTCGGGACGCTCGGGCTCGACTGGAGAAGGAAGAGGAAGGAGGAGGGGAGGTGGCGCTGGCGGCTGAGGGAGGAGGTCGGCGGGGCTAGGTGCTGGCCGGCGAGGGGAATCCGACTGCCGGAGCTAGGGTCGCCGGAAATGGGAGCTCAGGGGCTAGGGTTCAGGCGTAGGGTTAGGGGAAGTGAGGCGGAGGAGAATGGAGAGGGGGGAATTTATAGGGGGTTGCCGGGCGGAGGTGGCCGGGTTAGGCGGGCGGTCGAGGGGCGTGGTCTTCCCGGCGGAGGCGGCACGGAATCCGGGGCGGTGGCCGAGGGAATCGGTCACCGGACGACGTGGGGAAGGGGATGGGGGTTTGCGGGTCGGGTCGGGCGGCGGGTTCCGGTTGGGCGGACCCGCCCGACCCGCTAGGGTGGCCGGGCTGGGCTAATGGGCTCGGCCCACTGGGCCGGGCCGGGCCCAAACAAAAATAAAATAATAATAATAATAATAATAATAAAAATAATTAATTAATTACTTAATTACCTTAAATAGTTTTTAGGCATTTAAAAATAGGTCTGAGGCCCAATAAAATCCAGAAAATTTACCCTAAGTCCGGTTTTCTATTTTACACCATAAAATCATATTTTTATTACATTTTAATATTAGTTATTAGCAATTAAAAATCGTACAATCACCACAGCACCTATGTAAATTCCTGAAAATTGCAGAAAATTCCTAAAAATTCCAGAAAATTGTGAAAAATCCAGTTTTGAAAATTTTGAAAAATCAGGGGATTTACATAACTAGTTTTAAAATCCCTACAAACATTATAAAATAACATTTGAAGGGTATTCAATTTATAGAGTACTTACCAGCTGCATGTATATCTCGATGTAGTTGAGAATTCCATCTGGTATCAATCATTTTCCACCACTTCCTATATCCTTGACCAACATTCTTTTTTATTATTTTTTTAGCCATGTCCATAGCCTCGTAAAGATGACCCATCTCCGCTTTATCATCGCTATCCACCATCCTTAAAACTTTTACTAAAGGTCAAAATATTGCAGTGACCCCTGCAATATCCCTCCAGTAAGTTTGACTCTCGATTAAACTGACAACCACATCTGTCTTTTCTCTATATTTACGATTGAGTCTCATGTAGTTATCTGTCCAACCTCGTGTATTTATCATCCTTTTTAAATCAGCCTGATGTTTAAGGATAGAATCAAAAGCAATAAAATTGGTAGCAAACCTAGTGATGGCTGGTCTAACCAATTCTCCATTCTGAGTCTCATTCCTCATGATGCTAAGAGTCCAACCATAATTATATATGAAACAAGTCATATCTTGAGACTTCCGTATTAGTGGCTTAATATGTGGATCATTGTCTATATCCTTCAACATGAGATCTATGCAATGTACTGCACATGGAGTCCAATATAAATTTTTTCTCACCTGCATACAAACATACATATTTATTTAGAATGAAGCTATATTTACAATAATAAATTACATATATACAAACATATTTATAATAATAAAAAATCAGTATAAGTTCATTCTCACCTCCATTAACCTCATTCCCGCCTTCTTGTAGTTAGAGTCATTGTCAGTAAATTATTTGGACGACCCTATTTCTCCAATATGTTCCACAACTTCATTCATCAGTCCAAATATGTATTTACTATCTTTGTATTTGTCAGAGGCATCTACAGATTTAAGAAATATCGTTCCTTGTGGAGAATACACAAGAAAGTTAATGATGCATTTTCTGTTCTGTGTACTCTATCCATCGCACATAATGGTACATCCATACTCATCCCAATACCTATGAAAAGATTTTAGGTACTCCTCCATGTCACTTATTTTCATATCTAAATAAGTATTTGAAATCTCATAAAGAGTTGGACCTTTTACTCCACCGCCGGAAGCTGCTATGACATCTATCATTGATTGATAGTGTGGACTTTTAGCAGCATTGAACGATATATTATTGTATATAAAGAATTTTGATATAAATCTTCCTATATGATTTTTTGCATTCTTTATCCCCTTAATTGTACCCTTTATTTTGGGTTGCATTGCCCCTTGTTTTCTTAGGACATAAGGGTCCATACTCCTTACTTCTATCTCTGGAATATTTTTCACCTCCTCTCCACGATATGCGACTGACTTTGATCGGCCACCTAACGCCGGACCCCTGCTTGACCATGTTTCTGTCCCCGACACTCCAACGTCTACCCCATTCCTCATATGCATGTTCTCTCCTACTTTCTCTCATGTCCCTTGTAAGTTCCGTGAAGTCTTCAATATCTTCTTCTGAGGAGGAATCTACTCGAGCTATCCTTGTCAACTCCTCCTCTACCCGTTGTTTTCTTTAATTCGCCATTATTTTATCCTTTTTTTACCCTCAACAAGCAACAACATTTCTTTTTTTATAGCAAATGGTACATCAGCACACGATGCTACGTTTCCTGTAATACCCGCTAAGTGTTGTTTCAGCCGAGTAACCCCTCCGTCCATTATTTTGCTACAATAATTGCATTCCACCCTCCTCTTATTATTAGGATTGACACATTTTTCATGTTTCCAACCAGCATCCATTTCCTCTGGCGTACGACTTTTTGGTGCCATTAAGTAATCCTGAAATGATATAACGTTACATACAATAATAATAAAAATGTTACATGCAGTAATAAAAACGTATAAAATAATGTGTATTCTCCAGTAATAATTACTGACAAAGAAATATTCGTTACAATAATAGATACTATATATTATCTAATTATATTGTACATATACACTAAGTTATATATATATATATATATATATATATATATATATATATATATATATATATATATATAAGTTAGTGTATATGTTCAATATAATTAGATACAATAATATAGTTATATAAACTATAATGTTACATACAATAATAAAAAATTTGTTACATGCAGTAATAAATATTGTTAGATAATATATATATAATCATATATACGATAAATAAATTGCAATAATATAAAACATTAGATACATAACAATAACAGGTAGTATATATATAAATTTTTTGTGTCTAACTATATATATATGTAATTATTGTACATATATATATATATAGAATAATAAATATTGTTACATACAATATTATATAAGTTAGTGTATATATATATATATATGTATATATATATATATATATATATATATATATATATATATATATATATAATAAATATTGTTAGATACAATATTATATAAGTTAGTGTATACAATATATATGTACAATAATTACATATATATATATATATAGTTAGACAAAAAAAAAATTTAAATATATATGTATATGTATATATGCATATATGTAGTTATGTACATACAAAAACATATATTAACAAAAAATATTGCAATAATAAAAAGTTAAATAGATAACAATAATATATAGTATATATAGAATGATTAATAGTTATATATAGTACATGTATATATGCATATATGTAGTTATGTACATACAATAACATATATTAACAAAAAATATTGCAATAATAAAAAGTTAAATAGATAACAATAATATATAGTATATATAGAATAATTAATAGTTATATATAGTACATGTATATATGCATATATGTAGTTATGTACATACAATAATATATATATATATATATATATATATATATATATATATATATTAGTAGTATATGTATATATTCATAGATGTAGTTAATAAATAAAAAAAAGTCAGAATATATATATAAGTTAGCTCCATAAATACATTATACATGCTAACTTAGTCACCAAAGCTTTAGTGGCTTTCTGGTTAGCGGGATAGTTGATTGATTTTCCCTTTCAAAGGGTCATGGGTTCGAATCTCAGTGGTGAAACATTTTTTCTCTATATATATACTATATAGTTAGTGTATAAATAAATTAACTTGCCATATATAAACCAAGGTTCAAAGTATCGGTATCGGTATCGGACCATTCCTATGAGTATCGGGATCGGCGGTATCGGTAGTATCGGCGGTTTCGGATCGGAGTATCGGATTTTTTGGTATCGGAAAGAAAACAACTATTAGTAAATTATTAACATTTTAGAGTATATTTTATACATTTATGCATAATTTAAAGTATTTAAAGTATTGTTTCTTAGTATTTTTGATATTGAATGAAATAGTAGTCATCCTTGTCGATTGATTTATATGCGATAGATAAATTTTTCTCTTTTATATGTTTTTACAACCTTACTATGCTTTTACACCCTTGCTAATTGGTTTTTTAATTCAATATTTTTTGCCGAATTGACCGGAAAAGAGACCTCTAATGTCGGTATCGGTCAGTATCGGATATCGGTCGGTATCGGATCGGGACATGCCAAACTGTATCGGTATCGGCCGTATCGGATCGGTATCGGCCGATACTTTAAACTATGATATAAACGTTGGATTCAAATTGCTTCCATGGCTAGTGGATGAAACTATGGGCCTTTAGTCATGGTTTCGAATCCTGGGGCAGTGTGTTCACGTTGCCCAATCTTGGGCAGTGTGTATAAAAAAAATTTTCTCTTTCCCTTCTTCCCGCGTTTGGAGAGAGACTTCTCATTTTTTTTTAGAAACCCTAATGTCCAGCGCCATTTCGTTTCAAAACCAAACATTAGGGTTTTGTGCTCGAGCACAGGCGAGGAGAGGGAGCTCGAGCACAAAACATCCGCTGCTCCCCACGTCTCTGCATACGCCGAAGCAAAACCGAAGAGGGAGCTCGAGCACAGGCGAGGAGAGGGAGCTCGACCACAGGCGGCAGCGGCGCGACGGTGACGAGGGGAGCAGCGACGACGGCGAAGAAAGAGGAAAACTTCTCAATTACCTGCTGAAAATCAGGTAATTTTTAGATCTAATTTTTTTTCTGCAATTATTGTTGTTTTGATGTAATTTCCAAAGGATTTATTGTCTATTTATAGAGATTTGAGTGCCACTGTTATTAATTTGCATTATTGGTTCATGGATTTGACGGGAGGAATCATTTTTTGCTTTTTTTTGTCGGAAGTAAGCTTTTGGCAGGGATTTCGTTTTTCTGGTTTTTTGGAGTTACCATATCGGTCTGTATCGGCCCGTATCGGCCGATACAGTCCGATACCATACTTTTCCTGACTGAATCGGCCGATACCGATATTTGGGAACTGTATCGGATCGGCCAAGGCCAGATCCGATACGATACGGCCGATACGTATCGGTATCGGCCGATACTTTAAACCTTGCTACTTACCTGGCTGGCGGCAACAACTCCTTCAGGTGAGCCGGTCTCTCTCTCTCTCTCTCTCTCTCTCTCTCTCTCTCTCGGGTTTTGTTGACTATTTTTTGAACTGATATTTGTTACTTTTTTGTAAACATGTTTTTTTTTCGTATAATGTTCTTTTAACTTCATTTTTTGTTAGTCTCTAAAATACTGTTTTTGATTAAATCAAGTCCTGTTAATTTGAATTTTTCTTGCAAAGCACTTGAAGAATATCTTAAAACTTCAATTCAAAGTGATTGCATGTTAACCTATACATGGGTGGAATTGGAAGGACACGTGTTTATCAATGCAGAAATCTTATATATAATTTGTGTGCCTTGCTTCGCTTGGGCACGTGCCTTAATTGCGCCTTGTGCCTCGGGCGATGTGGATCCTTTGCATCTCGGGTGCGCCTTGCGTTTTTGACTACCTTGCTATTTTTATCATAGACAGCGTATTGCTAATCACCTTTCCTACTTGATTTACTTTTACTAAAACTAGTACGTCTTGTTAGTGCCTTTAATGTAAAACATATCAAGTAGATTGGTTTATAAGATATTAAAATACTCACACTTCCTATTTAGCTCTCACATCTTTAATCTAACAAACCATTCATATATATATATATATATATATATATATATATATATATTACTTTGAAAGATATATACCTTCTGGGGAAAATCAATTATGCAAGGATTACCAGGTTGACAGTTGACAACACTGTTCTAAAAAGCGGTTTAGGCAGCCACCTAGGCGGCAGCCACCTAGGCGCCTGGTGGCCGTCCGATGTCCGCCTAGGCACCCCGACGCTCGACTATGAATGTTTTGGGGGTTTTATGAACTTTTTTCTGCAATTTTAGTAGCTTGTTTTGGATTTTTTTTAATTTAATTTTTGAACCGCCTAGATCTAGGCAGCCGTCTAGGCAAACTAGACGCTAGGCAGCAGGTGCCCGTCCGACTAGCACCTAGGGCTTTTCACAACCTTGGTTGACAAAATGCCATTGTTACTCCCATTCTCTCCGGCATCAGAGCCATCTTTACTCCTTCCATTCTCTCCAGCATTAGAGATGAACTAAAAGTGTATCATTAATAAAACAAAAACTAAATGTATAAAATATTTTTTATAAAATTTTAATAATTATTTGCTTTCCGATACCATCCGATATTCCAATCCCAAACCGCCAATCCCGATACTCATAGAAAGGGTTTGATACCAATTCCGATACCGCAAATGTTGGACTTTAAGTTGGCTGGCATGTGCATGGTAGGAGAGAGCTAGGCATGAAATAATAAATATGGCCTGGTAGTGGGGGTTTGGCATGAATGTAATTATAGAGGTAGAGGCTCTTTGTAATGCATGTTTGTCCTCCTTTTTCTTATTCTTATAGTTAGATATATTTTAACTCATGAACCACAACACAAACATCAAAAGCATGGCATGCAACATACTTTTCTTTTTTGTTGCATACTACTAGCTTCATGTTGTTCTTGTACTCCTAAACAAAAACAACATACATGTATGAATAAAATAAATTATTTACATGAACCTTATTTCTACTCATGATGAATAGATTAGGAGGAGAATTTTTTTCCAATTTGACTCAGCAATTTTGAGTTGTGAAGCAACAACAGAACCAGATATCCAAATCCATAAAAACCAAAGTTTGATCCAAGCTGGAAATCCGGTTTTCAGTTGTTGAAAATTTCCAATTTCACTCTACGAGGTTAACCACCAAAAGTGTGGATGTTATGGGGATCAAACCCACCACCTCCCTAAAGTAACCCACAGCACTCTACCAGCTGCCCCACAACAGCCGGTAAAAAATGAGGTTCAACTATTGAAAGTGTGGCTGGTGTGGGGAATCAAACCCACCACCTCCCTCGAGTAACCTACAACACTCTACCAACTGGCCCCACAATAAGTCGGTAAAATGAGGTTAAACCACCTAAAGTGTGGCTGGTGTAGGAATCGAACCCACCACCTCCCTCAAGGAACCCACAACACTCTACCAGCTACCCCACAACAGCTGGTTTAAAATGAAGTTTAACCATTGAAAGTATAGATGGTGTAGGGATCGAACCAATCACCTACCTCAAGTTACCCACAACACTCAACCAACCTAATTATGTTTGTTTGAGTTTCCACTTTCCACGTCAAAAAAAACCTAGATTTTCCTCTCCGCTTCCTTCCCCATATTCTCTACTAATTTCTCGCCAAAAATGCTGCGTTGAGAATCTTGAATTTGCGTTGTTATATAATACCAAGGCAAAAAAATTCTAGATCCAAATTACAACTAATTATCCTGGTTTCAGAATTTGATTTAACTAGTTGAGACTAGCTTGAGAGAGGAACCACAACCTGAACCCAGAGCAGTATTTCAAGCAATAAATACAACTTAGTGTTTAAAATATGTTAACTAAATCATTAATAATTATATGTTATCACAGCCATTGATATTGCTAATTACATTTCTTATATTTACTTTTACTAAAACTAGTAATGTCTGGTTAATATCGTTTATGTAAATTGTAAAACATATCAAGTATTGGTCTCTGAGATCTTAAAATACTTCGCACTTCCTATTTAGCTCGTCATGCCTTCCATTTAACACACCATTCACACATACTATATTATTTCGGAACATATCACACCTTCTATGGAAAAACCAATTAATGAAAGGGTTACCAGGTTGACAGTTGACACACTGCCATCATTACTCCTTCCACTCTCCCCTGCATTAGCATACTTTTCCGTCCACAACCGTGCTGTTTGATCAAAAGCTTGTTTGTTATACTTGTACTCCTTACTCTGGATAACAAGGAGGGAGACGACCATAAATTATCATTATCATCACACATAGCATCAATACAAACTACGAATTATATACTTACAGTTTCAGCCATTAGGCCATCATCCGGATTGGGTTCACTGAGTAACAAGCCGATGCTTGTTAAGACTGTAGAGATGTTCAAGGATGGTTGCCATGCTCCCTATTAACATCAAAGATTGCTTACAATTTATATATTTTTAACTATACATGATTAGAAAGATAATAAACTACATTGTGATGTACCTTTGGTGGCAAATTAAGAATATCAAGGCAGATTCGACCTCCATTATCGATGTTGGGATGGTAGATAGGGGTAGCAAAGGTCACGTTGGGCGGTTGAAAAGGATATCTGCAATTAAAGTTGTTCTGGTTAGTAAGTGTAAGTAGGCGAAATTGTTAAAGAGAACAATCATTCAAAGGAAGACCTTTCAGGTATTTGGATCCTAACAGTGAACACCCCTTTCGAGTAAACGGTTCCTTCAGGGCCTTCAATTCCTGCAAGCAAGCAGTCAGGTGTATAAGAGCATCCACAGTGGGGGTGGTTTCAATTGCTACATTTTTTAGTCAAAATTTGTAGCACATGAGGGCTGTAGTGGGCTCTCGTCCACACTTGATAAATGCTAGCAAGATAAGAGGCTCTCCAAATTTAAAGTGTGTCCCACCAGCAAGAATTTTTTTTTGAAAAAAGGAGGTTAATTTGGAGTATGAATTTGGTATATTATTTGAAGTGTGTCATTGTGTGCCAATATCAAAGGAACGCTCAGACAAAATAATAATTTATACAATCTCCAAAAATTTGAAGTATGTTATGGAGTGTCCCCACTCTCTAAGCATGGTACTGCATGAAATGAGATGAAATAGAAATATAGGACTCACTGGCCTCGATGCTTGATAACGAGGGAGAGGGAGGGGGGTTCTCGCCGTCTTCGAGCAGAGGGAAGGAGACGCCGGGAGGTGGATCGGTCATGAGAAGCTTAAGCTCTTTCTGCATCCTAAGATTCAGCCTCGCAGCTTGAGCCATTCACTCCAGTCTATCGACCACTCTCGAATTCGGAACCCTCTCTGCGTCGTGTCCGTGTCCGAACGCGATCACAAAGTTTCTCTCTTTTTCTTGTAAATCGAAATTTCTTTCTTTGCCAAAGGGTAAGAAGAAGAAGAAGCTAATAAATAGAAGAACTTCAGAGATTTAGAGTTTTGTCGAATCCCTAGAAAGTAGTAGTATCTTTGGGGATTTGGGGGGCTTGGCTTCTTCTCCGCTCCTAAACCCTAGAAAATTGGGATATAGGACTAAGAGTGAGAATAACTTATTTTTATTTCTTAAAATATATTTCAATCCAAGAGGCGGGAAAATTTTCCCTTCTGCCACACTGCTACAATGCCCTCAGTTGGATCCAATTTCCCTTCTGCTGTTGCTTTTCAAAAAAAAAAAAAAAAAAAAACAGAAACAACTTTTGAAAGCAACTTTCCACTTACTTTCAAAAGCTAACCAGCAGTGGGGATCTCAATCAAGCTAGTCATCAGACCCGACTAGGGATCTGGTTCACTGCTCCAACGGTTGGTTGGTCAATGTTCGGATTGTATTGAGACGCACGGACAGCAAGATTTACTTCAACACAGTTCGAACTGAGGAGTAAATTAAAGAATAGCAAGTTCACGTCAAACTAGAATAGCAAGTTCATTTTAGGGTCTGTTTGATAACCTGTTTTTGAGCTTGGAATCTGACTTCCAAATTTCCAATAAGATTTGGGTCAAATCCTACAAGTCCCGTTATTTGGTAGTTGGAGTAATAATAAGGGATTTGGGAAGATAAAAGACTGCACTTTGTCCCCTTTCTACATCATTCTTTTCACTTTCTCTCCTCACTCCGATGTGAGTTGTTTTTCTTTTTTTCTTTTATTATTGTTAATTAATTATATAACTAATAACGGATGAAAGTAATCAAAAGTTAAGTTCGATTCTTAATTAGTGTTAGCTGCTAGTACATAAAATTTATTTTATATTGATTTTTCACTATCGCATGACCACAAATACGTAATTTTTTTACTTTTGATTCAACAAAAAATTTAATTAATATTTTAAATATAAATTTTCGATTCTTAGTTAGTGTTTGTACATAAATCTTATTTATACTAAATTAATTATCAAATTTATTAAATTATTATATGAATTAATTATAATTTAATCTTTTATTTTTTACTTTCTTATCTTACTGACTCCTATTAGAAGAACAAAAAAAAGTGTATAAAAATAATTCTATCAGTGCAAATCAAAATTTCCCCACACGGCTTACCAAATAGGTCCTTAGGAGAATCTCTAATCCTGTTTTGAGTTTGAAAAAATGATTGCTACATAAGATTCACAATTTATTATTTCAAAAATACTTCTCCAATGCAAATGTGAAGTAGACATGGACATGACAAGAACAATGTGAAATTGATTGTCTAGATCTAAACAATGAACTTCACAATAACTTTATTCCACATCATCAATTATGAATAAAAATATTTATAAAAAAAATAAAGAAGTAAAAAAGTTATCTTGAAAGTTAAAAAAAAAAATTATTATCTTCTCAATTCTTTTGTATTGAAAAACAATTTTCTATCTCATTGTCGTATGTGAATATAATCTTACCACGTAAGAAAGACATTGTCTTGTGTCTAAACAAGACAATAGGGTTGGAGATGGAGTTCAACTACATAAACTCAAATAAGAACTCATGAGTTGAACTTATTGAATAAGACAAGTGAACATTTTTTTCAATTTAGTCCCTTATATTTTTTACATTTAGATCCTATGAAAAATGTCAAAAGGTAAAATGAATGTAATCC